>OMNV01007927.1:19072-36655 GCA_900303265.1 Brotula barbata | reverse complement strand
AAATGAAGGACAATAAGGCAACATTTTAATTTCAGTCAGTGTTGTAACTTTGGGGCACGGTGATTAATGTAACTCGTTCAGGCTCTTTTCAAAAACGGAGAAATATCATTAATAATGACCTACAAGCTACTTCGTTGCCTTTCGATCACAGACGCTGGCTGGATGGAGTTTATTTTGCAGGGGAAATATGCAGCGTCTCCGTCATCAGAGAAGGCGATGATGCATGACCTGCTTGACTTGGTTGATAAATGATTTATCAGAGGCACACCAGCAGTCGAGGTAGAGCTGAAGACACAGAGACGCAGACAGGGAGACCAAGAGGAGTGAGAGCAGTCGATTGTGAGCATGAGATGAGGAGCACAGATGGTGTGTGTGACAGGTGTGATCGTCATTGGGAATAACACTAGACTTGTGACACTCTGACTGTACAATGTGTGATATTTCAGCTCTAATTTCAGCTACACATAAAACCAAAAGATGAGAGTCTTGAACATGAATAGTCTTTGAAAACACGAAACCAGTGTTTGTAGATAGAAGGGATTGTGACTTAAAGCATAACAAACTCGTTAAATCTCAAATTTAAGGCCCAGTGTGTCTATGAAGGATCTCAGTCGTTCAGATCATTGGATATCTGGCAGGAGTAATTCAAATCAGACAAGCTATTAACTTTTTTTTTTTTTTTTTTTACTTTCTCTTAAACTCTGGTAACCACCAGTGGGCCCATCTTCATAAAAACCAGAGCTCTATTGAAATACAAAAACTTACCAAAAATATAAATATACATATGAAATGCATGTAGAGTAAAGAAAACTTTAAAATGCCATTTAAAAATGCCAACAATGGATGAAAATATAGGGCAAATTGGCACATTTTATTGTGCAATAGGGGACAATCCTGTATTATAAGGGATAGGTTGCAACTCTGTGTGTCTGGGTCTGGCCTGTGCTCTCCTCCCAAATCCTGTGTTTTGCTTGGTTGGTTATTTCTGTTGCACAACGTGCTTTCGTTACTTCTGCTGTTGATCGCCTATGAAGCTGTAATTAGGGCCTGTCAAGACACGATCTGGGTCCCTGCACGACGTGAGGTGCGCATGTGCAGAAAGGTCGGACATCTTTGAAAGCTAGCTGCGGCTACTGCACTTAGACAAACCACGTAGTTACCGACGCGATACAGAACACAAAATTTTTGTAGTGAAGTCTGCATCTCTCGCATACATTTGTATTTGTTTAACCTGTACCTGTGCATCGTGCAGGGACTCGCATCGGGTCGTGACGGGGCCCTTTCACATAGGGCGCAGATATGTCTACGTGCTTGGTAACATGTTTTCACGAGAGGCCTTTTTCTTCCTGAGTTCTCCGTACGACCGGAGACGTATGTCGTACCGTTGAGCGATCACCGAAACACACACAGTATGTCAGAGTTTATTGATCTTTGAAGCACACATTTATTCACAAAAACTGTGTTTAGCGATCTCTATTGCTGTATTATGGCTTTATAATGGCTGATTAATAACAGAAATCAGTGCCGTGGCTAATGTTAGCTGGCGATGTATGTTTTCTCTTTTATATATTACTATTGCCCATAAATAAAGCTAAAGTGATTTAATAAAAAAAAAAAACCGCAGTATTTCTCATCCGATTACTCTTTTATCGCCAGAATAATTGGTTGAGTACACAATCACTAAAAGAATCGATAGTTGCAGCCCGACTTTGATGTTTTTTCTCTCAGTTTCACATGAGAATATTTTTTGCTGAGCACTTACGTATGTGCACTTAGGTGTATACAAAACTCTTACTTGGAGACCTTCTCAGCTGGAAACGGTTGATCTTAGGTCCGAGCATTAGCAATTATTTCTATGGTACATTGACTGGAAAAAATCGTAGACTTTCTGCACTACAGTGCTGCCACAGTGATATTTCAAAAGACATTCTTCCAGCAGTGCACTTTATCACAATTAGCTTCCGTCACACAT
Source organism: Brotula barbata (assembly GCA_900303265.1). Classification (NCBI taxonomy): domain Eukaryota; kingdom Metazoa; phylum Chordata; class Actinopteri; order Ophidiiformes; family Ophidiidae; genus Brotula; species Brotula barbata. The sequence continues at coordinate 34,683 of OMNV01007927.1, read as the reverse complement.
GCTATCATTTCCCTCCATTTACGCTCTCTCAGTTGCTCTCTCCCTTGCCCTCTTTCTCTCACTCTCTCCCCCACATTTTGTCCCACTTGTCCTCTGTCTCTTACCTCAAGCAATGCTTGTCCAGGTGTTTAAATTCACTCAGAACTAGTCAGCGGTAATGCTTCCTTTCCCATTATCTCCGCTTTTACACACTTTACCAGGCTGAAAAGTGAAGACACACTGAAGACACAGAGAGAGAACGATGGGGTGGAGAGAAAAGTAAAAGGCACAACAACACATATAAAGACTGTTGACCATTTCTTTGCATACAAATTGCAGCTTTCAAAACCAGAAAGCCACATTTGGCGCCATTAAATATGTTTATTTGGCTTTGAATGTAGCCGGTGTTTTCATTGCATCAACATCTCAAACACCCATTATAATTGGCATTAATTCAGTGTTAGCAAGCTGTGAAAATGTAATTTCCAGTTCAAGAGCTCAAATTGAAGCTTAGCTGAAGAGGAGAGCATTAGACTGTCTGTCGAATTGGTTTTGCCCGGGTGAGATTTCCCCAGCTCCTCTGCCGAGAGCGACGGGTTAACATATTGACAGCAGAGAAGGCAGAATGCTGCAAGAATCTCCTTATTAAAGACAAGAACACTATTTGGTCATGTAGAGAAACTTTCTGCCCTACGGGGTGAATGGAAAGCGAAAATGGATTGAAAAATCTCACTGTAACAAAACAATCTAACCATAAAGCTGCTTATAAACAGTTCATTTGAAGCCTGTTAAGCTTCCAAAGCTGTGAAAGTAATATTTGTTCATGTTAGGAGCTTAAAAGAGGAATACAAACAGATAAAATCCCATTTTTGTGACGGAAAGGAGTTATTTATATGCAAGCTGCAGGCAAAAGGAGATCAGCGTGCAGAGGTATGAGGGGCGACTGATTGGCTTGATTTCCCTTGTGTGTCTGTCATCATCGGGGAGTTGGTTTGGCTCCATCGGCCGACCCAAAGCTCGGCTAGCTACATGGCACAGCTGTTTGCACAAAGGCACTGCGGTTAGATGGTCTTTGTCGCCTCTTTAGAGGAAATGAATGAATAGAGAGCGATGGACATTTCTTATTTGCCTTCCTTTCCTTCCTTTCGCAGATAAATATGATATGGAAATTGGGTCTGCGGTGTGTTTATGTCTGTCAGCTGCCGTGTTTGGCTCTTGCACCATCCTCCTGTTTCCATTGTTCTTTGTATTCCCAGATTAACTTTGAATGTGTGTGTTGCGTTTTAAAGTTTTGTTCGGTTAGTCGCTCCTCTGGTTCTTCCTCCTCCTCCTCCTCCTCCTCCTCCTTCTCCTGAACGTTTGGCTCCACCACAATCTGTTTGATAGTTGGACGTCTCTCAGGACTTCTCGCCGCTAACCGGGCAACGCTGGCACATCTTGGTGTTTATGAGACAGCGGGCATGTGTTTGGTCCCACCTGGCAGGGGGAGATAGTAAGGGGGGCGGGGGGGACAAAGGGGTTGAATGAGCTTGAATGAGAGGCCTGTTGCGACGCTGTGGGGAGCGGGTGGGCATATTGGAAAGCAGCAGGTGCTCAGCCAATCTAGGGCGCTGCCTGAGCCCCCGACGCAACTTCCTCAAAGGAGCGCGAGGCTCTGATTGGCTGCAGATCAAGACGGACAGGGGCCGCGAGCAGGCTGCTTTGCCAAGGACCCAGGCCGAGTGCACCTGGCCCGGCGTCACGTGACCGGAGACATCTTAGACAAACCCACAGTATGTGCGGGGTCTGAGCGTGGCTGCTTTGAAGTCCTCTGTTCTGGCTTGTTGTTGGCTTGGCTCTTCCTCTCAGGAGAGCCAGTGGGAGTGGTGTTGTCTGTTTGCCAGTCGCCATGGCTGTCTGCGTCTGAGCCCAGCTCGGATGCCTCTTTGTTTTTCGGATAATTCGATCTTTGTCTCTCATCTCATGATCTCCCTGGGGGAGGCTTCTCAGTGTTCAGCCTCTTTGTTATCAGAACTCCGATCAAACACCCACAATTACTGATTAACACTCAATAACCCACCTCCTCATCTTGTGGCTTTCAGATATGTTCTTGTTGGCCAGCAGAACCATCTGGCTGTAGAGTATGTGTGACGTTGTCTGTATATTCCTCACAGGATTCTGAGAGAAAATAAAGCTTTGCCTATCACAGTAAAGCCACTGTTGTCAAAACACTTCAAACCACAGTTGGTCTGCTTACGCCGGGCTAATGTGCCAATCGGCTCCACCAAACACGTTATGTTTTCAGTCATATTTGTCTGTGTCTGTCTGTCTCTCTGTCGGCAGGATATCTCAAAAAATTTATTTATGGATTTCTGTCAAACTTTATCCCATTAATTATGTTTTTTTTGTACTAAATGGGCAGGACTGTCGGCACCTCAAGTTATATAGGTCGGATCAGTATGCATCTGGGTGGGTCTAGTGCAGAGGCAACAGGAACCATGTGCTCTTTGTTAAAATTTGCTTGCTTGCCAATGGTTAAATAAGCCACAAAGAAACACAAAACATTTGAATGGACAATGGGCTTCTTATGCCTGCGTACGATTTACCCCTTAAGTGCATCGGTATCCTTTTATTTTGTTTTAGAGTTTGATTTTTGATCACTAAAAAGTAGAGACTATAGTGCCCAAACTGGGTTGCACTCACTACTTGAAAATGAAATGAAAATTTTGAAATCAAACACGTGCGATAACAATGACAGTTAAATATGGTCAATAACTTTGAAACTAGACATGATGATCACAGAGAAATTGAGTCATAACTTCAGGACTGTTCTGCCTCGCGTGATTTCCTTCTCGTTTAGATTTAACACGCCTGTGATTCTCGACCCTTTAAAATGCATGTTAAATCCTCCACCTCTCGCAAGATACCAAATGAGTTTTTGAGAAAAACAGCACACAGAAAGTCACGGCAGCCATGAGTCAAGCCTAACAAGCTTGAAGTAACGGTGAGATTACTTTTTCATTAATTACCCTGTGGTACTTCATTGCCTTTGAGAGCATGGTTTAGGTCGACGGGCCAGAATAACTCGAAGAAGTATAGGATCAAGATATGTCTTCGGGGTGCCCTGGTGGCTCACCTGGTACAGCGCTCTGCCTTGTCCTTCCAGTCTGTCTCTCTACTGTGCCTACCATAATAAAGCAAACATACCAAAGACATGTCCTCTCTGGTTCTTGCGTCTTGGACTTTTCTCCTTGACCCTGAATGACCCCTGGTTGTGGTGGGCTGTGACCCAGCAAGATGAAATTAGCCAGAGGAAATAGTTAGCCCCACCTCTGACTGCAGCTGACCCCAGTCTGTGGTCCGTAAAGAAAAACTACAGCTATTATCTCACCGCAAGCAGACACAGCAGTAAAAGAGGGGAAATGAAGCCAGATAAGAACAGGGGAGGGGAGAGAGGAGGAAGATTGAATAGGACAGTCTATTGTTGTGAAATTTTTCATTTTTCTATGTCAGGAAAAAAAAGGGAAATCAATAGCACATATTGATGTTGAGCTCAAGGCTCACTTGTGTCATTGCTGCTTTGTCACTGTTCTCTCGGCCCCACCTTTCTCTTTAAATTGTGATTTTGAAGCTGTGTGTCAATGCTTGTGTGTGGCTGTTTTGCTCTTGGGATAACTTCAAAAGATTGTTTTTCTGAGTGATTTCTCTGTGAGCGAATGTGTGTGTGTGTATGAGCTCTGCAAACAAGTCCCCACACGGCAGCAGAATTTGAGGTACTGCGGCCTGTTCATGTTCAAAACACTCAGCTGTCCGTCAAGATATTCCTCAGTGTCACTTCAGGATCCTCCACCGTTGCAGTGACCTCCACTGTGAAATTCAGTGACCCAGGCCTCATTGTGGAATAAGCGTGCGTGCATGTGTGTTGCTTAGAACCTTGAGAGAGGCAGATGGCAGAAGGACACCTCTGTGTCAGTGACACTGAGCTCAGCACGGCGCCCATCACTCACCTCTGTAAATAATTGGTCTAGCTGCTGTGTGTGAGACAAAGAGGCCCCTTGTGCACGTGTGTGCATATGTGTTAATGTATGCCTTTGTGTGTGTGGTCTTTATGTGTGTGTGTGTGCACAGTGATGAGTGCTTTTATCTCTCTTGGTGGTTATGTTGTGTTATGTAGATTTAAACACCTTGAAAATTGATTGACTTAAAATAAATTGTAGATTCAGTTAAATTCCATAAGAAAAGATGCACACAGACATGTCAAATGCAGATCTTTAGTCAGGAGACAGATTTACCATGGGTTTTTTTTTTGTTGGAAAAGTATTTGTGATTTTTAGTTTTCACAGGCGTCTCCGTATAGGATTTTTCATTAATTGTGCCTGACCTGACATTCCCTGGGTAATGATGCAGGCAGTCCTGTGTCACATGAAAACATTGAACTATAAGGACATGTTATGAAGGCTCCTCTAGCTAGGAGTACCCAGTTTCGGTAAACAAACATTAAAAGACAATGGCAGAAAAGCAAGGAAAAGAGAGAAAACTGAGGCTGTACGAGTCTTGTCTTCACGTTGTTATTCAGATGGAAGAAGGAGACAAAGAAAGAAAGAAAGAAAGACAGAAAAGATGTTGGTTTGACTTTGGTTGGCGTTGTGTTCTTTTGCAACTAACACTCAGAGCCCAGGGTAAATAATAAGCAGTAATGGTGATAGTATTGAACATGAAAAGGATAATGACTTCAGAGTTCAGCACTTCTGCTTCTATCTATGCACAGCCTTTGTTTGGAAAAAGCAGCTGGTGGAGCTCAGGTCGCACCGTGATGAGTTTAAGAAAGAGAAAGAAAGAGCTGTACTTTGATTCCCGGAGGAAAATCATTTCTCTGCATTCAAATCATCCTAACTATGCGGAGCAGTGGGCGGCACTCACATGCTCACGCAAGCACACACCTGGGGACCAACTCCTAGTGCTTTTGTCGAGGGCGATGGCAGAAGTGATTAGCTTCACACTACACAATATGACCTCTAAATAATATTGCAATTAGGCTATATCGCGATACATGATATAAATTGTGATATTTTGAAAACTCCTCTAGAGCGCTTCATAAATGCTCAACTTAACCATTTGATGCATACAATCGCACCAGTGTGATCATTCTAGTAGTCCCTGCAACATGTCTGCATTGAACCATTCTTGTTTATATTCATCAGTGCTTTCTATTGGAACAATTTTAAACTTGCATGCAAAATTGGGGAAATCACAACAATTAAATTTAACAAAACAGTATTTCATTTTCTTACTCATTCAGTGCCAAATTGCTTTGACACATACAGTGTAAAGCCTTTTTCATTCTAGTTTAAATAGATTAACTTTAACATGTAAGGAAGTAGACACTTCCAAATACATTTCCTATGAAGCAATGATACAGTAAGGGGCAGGTACTTGTCCGGGACAAGGAAAAGTGCTATATTAAATTTGTCAGAATGTATAACGTGTTTTCTCCTCTTCAGAAAATGTGGGTTGCACTTATATAAACACGTACGCAGCATATTAATAGACCAAGTTAACCAACAACTGAGTAACAGTAATGTAACGTTACAGCTCTGCTGAGCTCTGTGTTTCCGTGTGTGTGTGTGCGTGCGTGCGTGTGTGTGTGGATTGGCAGCTCTGGTGAAACAGATGAGACGACAAGAACTCAGCGCGACTGTGAGTGACACATTTAGAAACACATAGAAAGTCTCACACAGCGCTGAATTGAACGAGCACACATAGATGAGATAAGTAACATAAATAAACATAGTGTTTACAAAGTTTTTCTCACATTCATGGTTGCTATGTCTTCACCGCCAGTGGAGCTGCTGCTACACATATGTGCGCGCGCAGAGCTCAACAGAGCGGCTTAAAAACATAAAGGATGGGTGCCCTGGTGCCTTACAGGGTTAAAGCACATACCACGTAATGCAGTGGCGTGGGTTCAGTTCCGGCCTATGCCCTTTGCTGCATGACATCCCATTTCTCTCTCTCTCTCTCTGCCCTTCTTCCTGTCTGTCTCTGTTTCACCCATCATAATAAAACAGAAATGCCAAGGAAAAAAACAAACGTACACACATAATAACAAAGTCTGAGATGAAATCATAAACACTGGCTATTGCCTTGGTGGCACATTGAGCATTTCTCTTTATCACTGGCTAGTTCGGAAAAGCCTGTGTTATTGTCTTAGCAGATGTAATGTGTGTGTGTGTGTGTGAGAGAGAGAGAGAGTGTGTGACAGAGAGGCCTAGTTAATACAGTTGCTGGATGTATACATTTATAATCTGCTTATTGTTACACAATGTTCATACAGGCTGTGAAATTTTAAATATTCCCATTTTCCCTGGCAAGCACATTCTGTGCTGAGGCAGCAGAGTATTCTTCATCCTTTCCTCATTCTTTCTCGCTGTCTCCCTCCCAATGATGCACCAAGCAGAGCTGGAAGCATTGAAGCTGTTGCTGTAATAAAGTGAAGCTATGTCAATCATGGATACATTTGTACCTGGTAATGTTAGGAAACCTGTCTGACTGTGTTTTACTCTCGTTCTGTATGAACAAAGTTAATTTTAACTTTGAATGTCTTATATTTCTATTTTTTTTTAACTTGTGCCCCTCTTTCTTTCACGAATGAATATATCGCCTCTGACTCAGCTCAACTCTGCCGTGTGTCTGGGAATATGCAGATATCAGAGAGCTTCAGATATTGAAATGTATGCGTCTTCCATTATTGCTATGCAAAGTGTGTGCGTTTTTGGTAAAATACAGTTTCTCGCGTGGCTGCCAGTTCACAAATATTTCAGCTTACCAGTAAAAATAGAGCAGATGCTGAAGGTGATGAGAGGACACTTTAATTTCACCCCTAGTGAATTTAAGCGAATGCCATTCAGCTACTGACTTTCGGGGAACCTGTTAAAGCTTATTTTGTCGAATGGTCCATTTCTCAAATTGCATCCAAAAAGACAACAAAGTAATACATAATGAGGAATGGATTGTAAAATATAAAACTGGAGCAAAGGGATGATAAACCAGAAGTCCTTTCCTTTAGTTTAGTGTAGTTCCAAATATAGATGGGAACCTGCATCTCACCATAATCACACATCGTCATGGCTGCCAGTCAACAAACCCAAACGTGAACGTGTTTGGCCGGAGGGGATTTCTCTGGTGTGAAATGTGCTTAGGTCTGCGTGGCTGCAGCAGCCTGCTCTGTGCATCCTGACTGGTCTAATGGCTTTGCCTATAGCAAACCTACCTCCTCAGACCCTGATCCTGGCTGCAGGCCTGCCCTCAGGTGTACGACTCATTTGTAAGCCAGGATGAGATTCTGGTGCTGGATGACCCTCTCACTCCCACATAATAAGCTGCTGAGTTTGCTAGGATTCAACTGAAAATTTTATTAGAAAAGCCAAGAGCAGCTCTATGGTTGAGTATTGTTGTGGGAGAAACATCCACCTAATGCGGTTTGTTTCTGTTCTTTTCTGTCACTGCATGTTTGTTAAGAAAATGACTCACATGTATTTTTAGTATTTTCCTCACCAATTACCCTATTTATCAAGTTTGTGCTCAATTCTGTAAGGTCACTGCTCCACCATAGACGCCCCACCCTATTCACATAGCAATTCTGATGAGTGAAATGAAAGTGAAACTCTTAGTTAATATACCCGTTTATATCCTTCTATCCAAGCTTATAGTTGTGTGGAGAGTGCAAAGAACACAGAATTACTATTATCAAGCCTCCTCTCTCCAACATTGAAAGTTTGTGTTGTTTTTTTGTTGGTTATTTATATGATTTATGGCATTGAGACACAACCCACACACACACAGAAACACACTGCCCCCCTCTCCTCCTCTGAGTTCAGGCATCCTATGCAGGCATAATATAGAAGTGTGCGTGGCGCAAAACCTGCAAGATAAAGCAAGTAAACAAGTACTATGAATGAGCAGTCAGTGCAAACACAATCAGAAAATGAGCGTGTCAGATTTTGCCCCTGGTTGTTTAGGAAGTTGAGTTCAATTATTAAAGACCAACATACCGCGTTTCACCAGTGACAACTTTTATATGAACACAATCTTATCCAATCATATGCAGTCCTTTGGGATCATCTGTAAAGTGATAAGTGATGATCACATTAGTCCCCTTAAGGAGTTACAAAACACACGTGAATTTGTCGTTTTGTGAAAAATAATCATCCTACTATTGTTTCCAGTTTTTGGTAGCATTGTTCCCGGTTGGTTGGTTTTTGAAGTGTAGTTTTTCTCATCCTGGGAAGAAGTCATTTAAGTGTTGTGCAGGCAGGAGACTACACACCTTACCGTTATAAGTCAAACTTCAGCAGGAGTAATGTCTACCCAAAATACAGTGGGAACACTGAAGGTGAACCAGAAGCACAGCAGGCATAAACTATGCTTTACTGATGACCCCCACCACACCTCTCTCTCTCACACACACACACACACACACACGCACACACATCCCTCCAGGCCAAGTCCTCTTTCACTCCCTCCCTGTTTGCTCATCTGTTCCTTTTGGCCTGGAAAGAAATGTATGCATTGCCATGAAGCATAAATACACAAACACACATATGCACACAAGCAAACGGCATAAATGCACACACACATACCCATGTGACATAACGCAAACAAACCAAATCGCACTGTAAATAGTTGAGCTTAAACACACTCACACAGGCAAACAAAAGTGCCCCCCGAAATCCACAAAGATCAGCAGGGGGCCTGCACGCGCAGTTAGCTATGAGGAAATATACCAATTAGTAATGTTTCCATTCCATTTATAAGCACTCTGTCTGAACATTGTGTTTCTTGGGAATTAATGTGGCTTAAACTCCTTATCTAATCGTGAAGACACAGGCTGATGGACTCAATTGTTTTTTCAAACAATGGCAAACTGAATGAAAAGCAAAATGTTTTATTCTCGCAATGCGTGTAAGTACATGATAACAGCAAAATTACACATCTCTCAGTTTATTCACAATTCCAAACTGAGTTTATTTACATTTCCACCGGCCGTATAGTCAGTACCCATGAGCTCCATCTCGTTGCCATAGACACTGCTGCTTTTTCACTACAGAAGGATATAGCAAACAAGGGTGCAGCAGCAGTGCACATGACAGCCATTCTAGTTCTTGCTTTGGTTGCCACTTCATGAAAGCAGTAGCTTCCAACTTGGAGATTCTCCACCCAAAACTGTCAAAGCTGGCTCGCCTCAAGCTGGATCATAGCCAATAGATGGCCTTCGTATGAAAAACACACATAATAAGTAGAGGACTACAGTCAGATCTGATATACAGACACAGTTTGTATCCAAACAAGTCCATTCACAACAGTTTTGATGTACTTAACCTTCCTTCCTGTTGTTCTTTGTAGTTTGCACTTCACAGCGGTACTTTTATTGTCACCCGTAACAGTGCAGATAAAATCTTTTTCAGAACAAAATGATAAGATGATGTTGTTTAGAGAAGCTGGGTTCTGGATTCTTGTCATGTTAACCTGAAGACATAAAAATACCAAAATTGACGTCTCCATTTTTGTGTTGAAGACCTTGTGAATGCCTACTATTAGGGATATTTACAATTACATTTGTGTAATAGTAAATTGAAGGGTGTCCTGGTGGCCCACTGGGTTAAAGCACATAACACACACAGAGGTGTATATATATATAACATATAACATATATATATATATATATACATATATCACTCAAACATATATGTATACATATACATATATATACTGTATATACATATTCATGTGTATATGCATATATATATATGTTTGAGTGATGATTTGAGTCCTCCTTTTGTTCCACCATTAATAAATTGATATAATTTTGATAAAACTGATACCACTGACTAAGACACGTTATCAAAAAGCTACTGAAGGATTGATTGAGGCTCTCTCCAGTTTAAGGTGCAAGCTTCTTTTATGGAACGTTTCTGTTATGATGTGACAGTTTCCTCAATACCAGAATGGTCAGGCTATCAATGAACATTCAGAGGGCAGAACGAGACGGAGCCGAGTGAGACGAGAGGAGGTGGGCAGTCAGCTAAACACATTGAGTGAGTCTGTGCTCAGGGCTACATAGGGTTGATTAGGAATGGCTCGGTGCCTTATTTTGTACCAATAAACCTCCCTGTTTCCTCCGTTGCGCTCTTTCTTTCTCCCGAGTCGTTACCAATGCACCAAGTATTTCAGTGTGACCCACCTCAGCCAGGTAACTGACAACATGTCTTGGGCATCAGTGGGCTTATTAACATTCTGAAGCATCACCACCACGGTTGCCATGACGTCAGTGTTTCTGTGGAAACTCATTCGGGCATCTCGGTCAGATTCACATTCTCCTATGATCATTACTATTCATCATGTCTGCTTTTCAGAGATCGTCTATGAATATTCGTTTGGAAATTTCATAAAGATCAGAATAAAAATTTACATCTTTTGTCTTGGTCGTTGATGATGCCCACTCCAACAGGCTGAAAGAGGTTTGTATGCCTGCAGGGCAGCCGTCTGCATGTGGAAAACCAACAGCAGTACGAGGTGATGCAGCACCTGACTGGCTCGCTAATGTGTGTTTAATTGTCCAAACCAGGCTCATATTGTATCAGAAAGCGTGCTCCCTCATCCAAGCCAGAGGAGGATTTCAGCAGCAGATCACTCAGGCTGACAAACCTGTTCTGTGATACATGAGTGGACAAGGGTTTTATTACGCTATAATCACCTCTACTGAGCTGGTGAAAAGCTGAGACACCTACTCCCTTGAGAGATGAGGGACGGACAGATGATAAGCTTCTTTCTCTCCCAGCTGACAGGAAATATTCTTTTGTTGTCATTTTGATGCAGTCTGTGTTATTCATCCTCTTACCTAAACGTGCAACAAGATTATAATAATGCAAAGTGCCGCCCCCCCCCCTCCCCCCTCTAAATGTGCAGGGTTTTTACATACGTGCAATTACAAATAGGCACATATCATTTTGAGGTTGAGTGACTGCATTATGCATGGCGACATGATTAGACGATTGCATCGGTGTGTATCAGTAAGTGAGAGTTTGAGGGCAAAACATCAGCACATCCATCTGAGCGTTTTAGTGGAGTGTGTTGGTAGTAATTTATTTTACACGCTGGGCCTTACTTTTATTGATTTGCGCACCAATTCTGTTGTTATGACAATAAAGAAATTATCTCACGCTTGATTGCTGAGATACAGCAGCGTGACAACACCTTGGCTCCGAGTCTGAGTCTTTGCTTTTATATCGATGATCATGATCAAGTTTTAGGTTAACTCAGTAATGTAAAAATGCCAACGAATCCAAACTCCACATTGTAATCTTTTAGTGCATTGTAAAACCTCATACATACACAACTACAGTCAGCACTGTGGATTAAATCTAATGCAGATGTGTGCTTGCAATGAAAAGGATGATAAAAATTGGTTTGCATGAGCAAAGTATAAAAAAAAGAACTAAAGTTGCTTGTCTAGAAAAAGATTTTTATCAATAATGATAGTAATAATAATGATATTATTACAGGATTTTTCAGCTACAGTAGAGGAGAGGAGCCCATAATCATAGTGATGTGTGTACATTAGTGATTGGTTTTCTATGATGGTTTCCATGGTAATTACATAGCAGCAAGTGCAGGACAGTAATTGCCAAGAAGACAAAGTGGTTCAACCGCCACTTTCTTAGTTCTTCTTGCTTATCCTCTTATTATCTGTGGTGATTGTTCTTCTTCTTCTTCATTCTTGTTATAGGTGCTGAGAAAAATCGAGAGATTGAATCGCAGACAATGGCATTTCTAAAACTCTCCGCTGGAAAAAGGTTTCTTTGTAAGTAACAGTTCTCTGAAATCCCCATTCTATGTCCTCATAGAAATCCATATATTGACAAAATAGTCTCTGCAGCAACTCTGACTGATGAAATCTGAGTCACAACCTAAAGGGCTGAGGAGGACAAGCACCATTTTGTGATTCCACCCTCCCTACAAACTTACAGACAGCTTTAAGAAATATGCTTTGTGCAGAGTTCCAGGCCTGTTCTCCTGTCATTTCGTCTTACCTTTATTGTATACTGGTGACTTTTATTTCTCTCTTGGAACAAAGCTCCACCCCTCTAACTTGCCACAGCCATGCAGCCATCAATAAATCACAATCAAACATAAAGTGAGTTTATTTTTGTTGGCTGCCCTCCAATATGTCTATCAGCCTGCCGACTCTAAGTGCCCCATATGGAATATTATCTTTAACTCTTACCAGACCACTCTTTGCACAGCTCAGGTCACACAAGTAATTCAAACGCAACCCCTAATTCCTTAGAGAAATAAGCGTGCATCAGCCTGAATAAATAGCTTCTAAAATATCAATATCTCCTTACATCAGTCAATCTCTCCCTATCCTGCTTTCGATGATAAGGAGGAGAGTCTCCTCTCTGAAATAAGATGTTTGTCCCCACAGTGTCACACAGACAAATGCATGCAGACAAATCCAGATAAGGACATACACATTGGCACTATATGTAAGTACACACACACACTCTCAGGTTTTAATTAGCGTCACCTTAGTAGAGTAAGCACGAAACCCCGGGATAATTAATCTATACAGTCTGTGTTTTCATTGAGAAATCACCTCAGGGAGGGGCCGGGGTTGATCTCTATTTTGTCAAATTTATCTGCTGGGGAAATGAAGCAGAAAAGTTGAAAATCAGAAGGCGGAAATGTCCATAAATTAATTCGCTGTGGAATTTATTTGGAAACGTTGCACTGATGGTCACATACTCCTTTCAATTTTAAGTCTGCTCGTTTGTATGCAATTAGTGATTTTCATCAGCAGACAGGGCGATCAGCCTCTTCATCCCTTCTACAGCATTGGCACATTTTAATTAGCCGCAGGCACCTACGGCTGTGTGTGCTTCCTGTGTGGGTGACGTCAGCTGTCGTTCACTCGGGGATGAGATGACTGGGCTCTCTGTAGAGTGCCTGTTAATAGCAAAGCGGGGAAGGGAAACTTAAGAATGTAGAATCAGAGCGTGAACCGACAAAGGTACTCCTAATCCTCCTGGCGTCTCAGCGGTAAAGGGCAAATGGCTGATCAAATTGCTGAAATCGAGGCTTGACATCCTGCAGTAATAAAGCCGCCTGTGGGTGAGCGAGTGAGTGAGTGAGTGAGTGGGTGCAGATTGTCTAGATAAAGTCGTATGTGAGGCTAATTTCACAAACAACGCATCAGACTATTTATCTCAATCTTGGCAAGATGTCCGCGTATGGATCAATGTCTGGATGACTGCTTCATTTGATGGATATGCAGACTGATTGGGAAATGCAGGCCAGTGCAACACAGATAATGCCCCCCGCCCCTTCTCCCCAGTGATACACACACACACACTGGCAGCACAAGACTAATCCTCTCAAGTGTCAGCCTGAACTGTAGGGGCACAGCAGGTCCTGTGCCCCACTGTGGGTGCTGGCCTCATTTCTGCAGCTTATTTCCTGCCCTGGGCAACACCTTCCTGTGCTTTGCTCTGTGGCTCCTGTGTCCAGCCAAAAAACCAGAGCCATCTTTTTATTACCGCCACCAGGGAGGTGATGTTTTGTTTGTCTGCTTGTTTGTCTCTCTACAGGATATCGACAAAAGTATTGGTATTTGTTGATGCAAATTTTACGTAGATGGGCCTTGGGCCAAGCACGAGTTGATTAGATTTTTAGAGGAATGGGGAACCTCAGGAGAGGGGTGTCATTTTTGTCTGTTTTACAAAGACTGAGCCACCACTGCACCCCTGTGTATCTTATAGTTGACTGTCAACGGGCGCAATTAAGTCGACATCAGGATATTGATCTGGAGGATTGCTCTGCTTACTTTCATGACTTTGATGAACATTAACCTGTTAAACTGAGGGAACAACTAATTGGACCATCTTTATAGTGTTTTCATGAATAAATGTGTCCTAAACATATAAAATATATCAAGATGCATTAAAAGAAATTAAAAGAAAAGAAATATGTATATAATAATACCCAACACATCCAGATTAAAGTGAAATTTAAGGGGTATTAAAAACACTGAAGCTATTAAAATAAAAGTTTTAATAATCTTTTTTTGGTTTGTTTTTTTCTATCTGAACTTTTATACATTTAATAATGCATATTGTAGAAAATAGTGAAGAAAATGTGTCTCTGTAGGGTTGTTTTAATAATTATATCTTAATCTGTTATGGAACACTTAGGCTACCCTTCATATTAAGCTGTGGCTTTATTAGTTGATATTCTCCTCTTCTCTCTTTATGTGTTATTGTACGTGGATATTTGATATATGTGGAAACTTTTCACCTTAAGTGTTTATGAAGTCTAGCCCATTGATGGCTACCTCAGAGTTTAAGCCCCCCACTGCCAACGTGTAGCTAAGCTTTTGACATATTTTGACTTACAGTTGCACTAAAAGGCAATGATGTCAATCTCTTTTTATTTTTTATTACACATAATTTCAAGGTGATGATGAAAGTCTGTCTTCATATTGTGGGCCTTGGAGGAGGTATGCGCTCACAGTGCCCACTAGTTTCTTCTTAATATTGACCTTGGCATCCTGTCGCTTTCCCTTCACTTCATGTCTTGCATGTTTGATTTTCTCTCTCCCAGTTTCTCTCATGTCATCACCCATCATTTTTGCTCGTCTTCTCTATATTTCCGTGCAGCGGCCGTTAAGTTGTCAGTCAACACTGACAACACCGTGGATGAGCCTGTCCATGCTCACCACCAGATAAAATGAAACTAAAACTGTCAGTTTACTGCAGTTTGCCGACTCCAAAACTCACAGACAGCTACAAACACATGAATACCTGCTGCCCAACAGTAAAATATCCACATTGAGGCTAAACACGCTACTGTTTTATAAAAGCAGCTCCAGAAAAAAAAGCATTATGGTTGCAGGATCAACTAGATGGCAAAATAGTTCCTCTGGATGAAACAACTTCATCCTTAGAGCTTGTGTAAGTGTATGGAGTCAGTCATTTGAAAACACTTCATCAGTGCTGCTGCATTGCAGTTCAATTTTGTTCCTGTCAGCTGGGAACTCTGCACAGTGTGCACATTACCTTAAAAGACTGACTCATTCCTTAGACTGCAGTGCTGTTTGACTGAGCAGGGCAAGTGTTAGGTCGTGGAGGTTCCCCCAAAGGTCCCAGTGTGCTTCATACAAAGGAGAACTTCGAAGGCAGAACGGCGTCTAGTCATCTCAAGACAGCAATTCAAGTGGTCTCGGTGTTCTTTGTTTGGATGCTTCACTTGGCCTGAGGCAGTTATTGGAAGTATGTTTCATTACTGTGTCGTACTTTAAGGCCCTAAAAGGACAGTAGATACAAACAGGGTGATATGAATGTCCCAGATTAGACTCTACAGTCCAAAGACATGTAGGTTAGGTGAACTCAAAGCTCGAAATTGCCCTTACTTGTCTAGTCATCTCAAGACAGCAATTCAAGTGGTCTCGGTGTTCTTTGTTTGGATGCTTCACTTGGCCTGAGGCAGTTATTGGAAGTATGTTTCATTACTGTGTCGTACTTTAAGGCCCTAAAAGGACAGTAGATACAAACAGGGTGATATGAATGTCCCAGATTAGACTCTACAGTCCAAAGACA
>OMNV01007927.1:0-16142 GCA_900303265.1 Brotula barbata | reverse complement strand
CCCCCCCCATCCCCTTGGCTTAGAGGTCATGGCAGCATGCGATAAAAGGGCTCACTCATTTATCAATGTCCGTTTTTCTATTCATCCTGCATTTTGCAAATCCCTAAATCTGCATGAATATTTCATTTGAGGGGAAAATGCGTCCCTGACCGTAAACTCCACTAACCACCCGTGCGCCTCTTCCTTCTCAGCCCTCAACACGAGCAACCTTACATCGCTGTCAGCAAATTACAGTCAAAATGCCAACCCCAGCAACATGTCCCGAGGGGACGCTCACAGCTCACATTCTGCAGGGCTTGATTGTGTTGTGTGAGCGTCCTCTGGGACGTCATCAGAAACGCAATGACATTGCTGATCCTAGAGGGGAAAATAGCATATTATGGCTGTATTGTCTTCTAATTTCTTTTCCGCGTCCGTTGTTTTTTTTCTTTCAAAGCTGTCATTCTTCCCACGGCGCCCTCTGAGCCCCTTCCTCTTCCTCCTCATTATTTATCCATCAGTTTCTCTTCAGACGTCCATCCTGTGTTCATTCTCACCTGCTCGTGGGTGACAGGGATGAGACGTTGTTTTGAAAGCTCCCTCAGGGTGTTGACATCTGTCCTCATGTCCAACTTACAGCCCACCAGCACAACTTTAGCATTGGGACAAAACTCCTGCGTCTCGCCCTGCCACTGTGGAGACACACAGAAACATAGAAATAGATGAGTGATTATTATTTGCGGGGGTTGCCCGTATGGATTATTTATACATCGCTGTTATCCCCTTGACACTGTCGGGCTTTCCGTTGAACAATGTTCTGTGCAATTCAAAGTTGCAAATTGAAAAATGTGTAAACACTAAACTTTTGAAAAATGAAACATTTTTATGCATGCTTGAGGTAGATTTTGAGGTCAGTCAATTAAAAGTGTAATCAGACTGATGTTTGTAGAAGCGTGGCATTTTTGAGTGGAGCGAAAAGGCAATTTTCCTTTTTTGGTAAATTCAAGACGGTCTTTAATGTCTTTTCACAAACAATGAGAAAACCAAATTAGCTTCTTTTTTCTTTGTTTGATTGTTTTTTTTTTGTTGTTTGTTTTTTTTACTGGATGAAAGAAATACTGGGACAATGAATGGCGTATAGTTACTCATTCAGCTCTGTTTTCTACTGCTCAGGTAATGCTGACATGATTCATCTTGGCTAAATAGTCTTAGTAGAACACGTTGTCATCCTATACCTCACTGATGGCCCGGTCATTGGGACGGTCCTGGCTGCTCGAGTACACGTGAAACTCAGAAAGACATTTGAGGACATAGTGATTATTTATTCCCTGAGAGCAACCAGATCATGGAAAGCCTGCTCCATGTTTAAGCCAAATAGCCTATCTTGTGCATGATCAGTAATGTCTTTGCAGGGAAATTAATGTTCCCTTTATGAAAGACATTTGTTTGTCTCAAGTGTAACAAGGAAATTAAAAAATCTTAGATTTATGGTCTATTTACCGCTTTGACATCTTTACTGTCTGAACTGATAAAAGAAGCTGCGTTCCTGCCTGCTTGGGAATGTAATGGTTACTTAGTAACACCGTTTCTGATTTGATCCATTTCTGTGTCTGATGTGAAGTTTCCACAGAACATGATTTGTTATACCGACCAGGCAACACGTCTATTTCAGCTTCAGTACTTAAAAACGTTGAGGAGTCCCTCAAAAATTGATTGGATGTAACTCAGCTGAAACAACATTCTATCTTTTGCCTGCTGCGCAAATGCCGAAGAGCAGCCGACAGCCCTGAACGGGCCCAATATTCCAGATGCCATGAACACAATGTCAGGGCATGCATTCAACCTTTAACCTCCCAAGCCTGTCTCCTTCTCTCAGTAAGAGGCGATCAAAACCTTTGATTGGTCAACCTTCTCTCCTCCCCCAGCTGTCATCCAGTGACCTTTCTGACCCACATGTCCCTGGAGGTCAAGAGACTAATTTGGGATGGTGGTTGTGGCACAGGTTTTCCATGTGCCCCTAACTTTTAGAGATTACCAGGGCGAGAGCGAGAGGTGTCAGAGGTCATGACAACCTCCTGCCAGGGGATTCATGGGAAAACCAAAAGCTTGACGGCCTCTCTGCCGCTCCCTGTTGACAGAGCGCTCCAAGGCTCAAGAGATATTCCTGGGTTAAAAAAAGGTGTCTTGGGTTAGCGCTACAAAGTCTGTAGAAGCATTTTAGCGGCTCCCTTTAGACCACTAAACACGTCAGCGGGGCAGCCGTGGGAACAGTTCAAAGGGAAACATGCACACACACACACACACACAGCTTCAAGACAGCATAGGCCTGTTTTACATGACACGCATGCACAAAAACAAACCTATTAAGATGGGGCGCCTCTGGACACACAATAGGAATTATACAACATGCGTGGCACATAGTCTGCCACTTTCTAGTAAAAATTGGGCGGTGACCACATTCATCAACCCCACCCAAACATTAGCATCAAATTCTGGCCACCATCCCAATCTCAGCTCTATTATCGCAACATCGCAACCACGGGCCTCCATGCAAATGTCAGCTCCCAGAATGAGGCCACCCATTCTGCATAAAACACCCTTTTTGGGCATTCTAAGTCCCAGAAAGATGCGGGGTCTAGCACTCTTGAACAGTTCCTACAAAAGAAAGCCTTTGATATGGCTGCTGCAGCTAATTTGCATATCTTGTATTTTCTCTAACTCGCCCCACTGCAAAGCGTCTCCACTCATTCTTCACTGTGGCCCTCCATTCTTTCCAGCGGTCAAGTGTCCATGCTTTTTTGATGAGATAAAGAATGTATGGCTCTAACCTCCAATGCTGATTTGCGCAATAGTGGAGCCATAATAAATGCAATCTGCTGGCACAGAAACTTGAGTGCTGAGCAGGAAAAAATGAATTTTATCGGTCAGGTCTTCCACGTCTAAGCAAATATTAAATGCTGATCCAAAGTGATGAGGAGTACCGGGGAGAAAAACACACACTGACCTTCTTGATGACGCTGTCCAAAGTCTCTGGACGGCTGATGTCAAAGCAGATGAGCACGGCATCTGAATCAGGATATGCCAACGGTCTCACATTATCATAATAAGAAGAACCTGTGGAGAAACAATACCAAATGTAAATGCATTCATTTAAAATTCTGGTTACTGATATCATATACTGTATGTGCAAGACAAGAAAAGAGAAATTTCAATGAGATGACTTTTACTTTGGTTAAACTGCAAGACGAAAAAATGGAAAAGAAATAATGGAAACGGGATAAACACACTCTACACCATGCAAATGTGTCCACATAGTTGATTCATACATTAGTCATATCTGTCAAAAAACTAGCTAACTAACTAGCTAACTAATTTATGAATCAGCTATGTGACTGTTTGTCAATATGTCGCTTTGACTTAGGAAGTGGACCACTTTTCATTTGGTAAGCACGTCTAAATTTGTGCTGCTGTCTCTTTGTCAAAATGGTGTAATAGGAAATCTTAAGGGTTCGTTGTGACTGGAGAGCTTGTGGATTTGCAGCTGTAATATGCTTCACTTGAGAGGTGTGTGTGTGTGTGCAGCTAATTATTCATTTTTAAAAGTAATAATGTCAAGTTATACAAATTCTGAATAAGTGTATCAGCCATCTGATTACATCTTTTCTTTGCCGCTCTAGCCAGGCTACATCAGGGTAACAACCTGAGTTAGTGACCAGGTGACACCATTACATCATTACACACATTCCATTAATCCCCAAGCTTGACAATAACATACGGCATGAGGTCACGGTGTCTCTCGTGTGTACTTGGTTTTAACCTGCTTTAACCCCAAGAGGTTCTTCGTCCGAACCATATGGCTAACACAGCCAATTAGAAACATACTGAACATCCCTGGAAGGTGATCTAAAAGTCAGACATGGATTAACCATTAAAGCAGTGGCTGGGACACGCACTGGGACGTGCTGCAGCTTGAATGTGCATGCTTGCATTCTCCAGATGCAAATCAGTCTTGATTGTAATGTTGCGTGCACGTGTGAGAAGCTAGCCCTCTTAAGTTTGACATGCATAAACCACGGCCTCCTTTAATCACAGATCTCCAGGCAATGAGGGGTTTCTCACAAACACACACACCCGCAAAAGTGAATTGGCGACTGGTGGACACGGGCAAACAATACGTAATCTTCAGGAAATGACGGCAAATGCCAGCACAAAGGCCAAACTAAAGGTTGGACCCTTCAAACGTCTCCACTCATTCTCATTCCATGCAAATGATCCTGTTTTAACATTATCCCTTTTCTGACTGTAGATTTGCTCCAACTCCAATGCCGCACCTCATTCTCACTGGTCCTTTTTCTACCTTGATCGCATTTGAAGGCACAGCGGTGCGTCTGTAGTTTCACAAGCCGCTCAGTTGCGTGGCTTTTGCTCTCTAACAGCTCTCATTAGGAGGCTTGTAAAAATATCTGGGCTCTCTGGGAAATGTAGCTGCGGCTGTGGGCGCCTCCTCTCTACCCTTGGGAGCTGGTTTGAACCTGAACTCTTACATTTTGTTTGCAACAGCACCCTGGAATACAAAGTGCTGGATTCTATTGGTGCAAAAAATAATAATTTCTGAATCACAAATGAATTATCTATACATTGGTATATATGCACACTATTAAAAGTGACCGTGTAATTATTCTCTAAGGTCACACCAATAATAGTTATAAATTATACTCATAATTACAGTGCTCTGGCATGTTAGAATAATAATGATAATGTTTATCAAAATAGCACTTATCAAAACCAGTGTTACAAAGTGCTTTATATGTAAAACAACAATAAAATATACAGTAGAGAATATACAGTATTTATAAAAAGGCAGACATAAGGAATGAAAGGGAAAAACTAATTTTAAACCATTTTTAAAAATCACCAAGACACCAAAGATATAAGAACGCTTTTCAATAAAAATAGGTTTTCAAAAGTGATTTAACAAGATAGAGATGAAGCACACTAGCGTTCGCAGCAGTCCAGACACATATTTCAGATTTGGGCCACAAAGGTCTTTAAAAGTAATCTTAAAATATTAAAATAAGCGGCAGTCAATTTAAGGTCTTTAAAATTGGGGTAATATGCTGCCTTTTTTCGTTTTTTTTTTTAAATAGTTTGGAGTCTATTTATTGATTACTGATCTGTTTTGGGTGTCACTAGAACTCAGCATTGGTCGTATCCTAGCAACAGTCCTTGGGTGGTAATAGCATGACTGGTTGACCCTGTTTGTGTTTGTCAAAAGTAAGATTATCATCCAAGAGTACATGAAGGTTCCTGACCAGCTGTTTAACATGTGGTGATAATGGACTAAGAGAGGGCTGGATACTAGGATGTACATTTTCATGCCCATTGATAAGATGTTCTATCCAAATTTTTTTGATATCGTCCAGAAAATTGGTAAGACTCACAAGATCCGATGTCTCAGTAGATTTTACTGAGAGATACAAATTCATATCATAAGCTTAGCCATGGAAATAAATTGTGTGCCTTTGTATAATGTGACCAAGAGAAAGCATATGTAATGAAAATAAAATAGGTCCCAGAATTGAGGTACTCCACAGTTAACTATGGAGTGAGGGCAAACACAATCACCAAAGAAAACCACTTTGAAGTGTCCCTGGTATACCAACGAGTGCTGCAACCTCGCAATCAAAATGTTATGGTCAATAGTTTCAAAAGCTGCACTCAAGTCGAGCAATACAAGGATGGAACATTCGCCGTCATCAGCTGCTCTTAAAAGATCATTTGCAACTCTGATAAGCATCGTCCGAGTACTGTGAAGGCATCTAAAGTCTGACTGAGATTTAATAGAGCTAGGGGACCATTTGAGGTGTGCCACTGTGACCGGAAGCTCATTTTAAAGAGGCTGGCATAAAACTTGACAAAACACAAGTGTTTGGGCAGGGAGCATCAGTAAAAGAGTCAGGAACCACAATTGGTAATCGTATTTGGTAGATTTTGTCCTACAAATTTAAGACATTCCTCAATGATTAAAACGTACACAATTTAAAATTCAATCCACTGCGATCAAAAGAACCCGGGGAGAATTAAAACAGAGAAATCGTTGACCCTTGCATTTCTTATTTGCTCGTTAAAGGAAATCATAAACTTTTTCATCGGTGAACCTGAGGCCTTGTCTTCCTCCACCTCTGTTCCACCTTTCTACATATTTTTTTAATGAGTCAGTCAGTCAGAATCATTCATCAGCTTGTCTGTGTCGGAGGAATTTGTTGTACTGCTGCCACAAATAATTGACAGGGTTTCCTCATTCAGATTGTGCCTGCATATTGTTTGTGTTTGCCTTTGCATATTGTTTGTTTACTATGTCAGTTTGGAGAATGGTGTCAAAGGAAATCCATAAGTGATTGGATATGTATAAGGCAGCAAAATATACGGGGACAATTTCCACACCATGTGTAGACACGAGGTCCAAATAATGCCCCTAGTTGTGTGTCGGTGTTGTTTTAGACCAACTGAGTCTATTATGGCAAGTGACTTTGTGGTAAATGAATTTGTGGAAGCGTCAACATGGATATTAAAATCACTAAAGTAATCTTATCACAGGAACAGAACCATCAATGATAAAAATTCAGAGAATTCAGAAGAGATCTTAGTGTTTATAATTGCACAAAGGATGAGGATTACGCAGTTCATTTCAACCATAAGTACCTGAAAACATCAGTCATCTTAAGAGGGGTAACATCTGATCCGCTTGTGAAACACTACAGCTACACCTCCATCGTGTTCATTAAGTCTATTTTGATTAAAACAATCGTAGGATGAAGGGCATAGATCACTAATCTGACCATCATCCCCCGATTGCCGCTATGTCTCAGTTAAAAGCATTAAATCCAGGTGATTAAGCTGCCAGCCTGTTGAAGCTCTGTGTTCCTTTGTCTGGCAGGCTAAATGGAGTCTGCACAATGGCAGCACAGCCTGTTTTAGCATCACCGTGTTCCCTTTGTTATTGATGTAACGAGACCGCTACAATGGCTGCACGCGGCCCACCACCACAGTCATTCAGCTAGCTGTCCAATGCTGACCTCAACGCTCCTGAGTGAGAACAATGCAACAGGCTACACTCAGAAGATTGATGGCTTTTGTACATGTGAATAAAAAGAGGATTTTAATTAAATAAACCTTCCAGGTAAGTCATTCACCAACTCTCATAGATCTGCACCTTCTGTTTTGTTTCTTTAGCTCGCTCCTTAGGGGGGGTTTAGCAGCATCTTTAAAGCTTCCATTCCCGAGCACCAATGACGGCTGTGATAATTTCCCATCAAAAAAAAAAAGTCTTTTGTCCACAGTTTCCACGCTGAAACTCTGCACTCACTCAGACTTCCACCTTTCTGCCTCCGTCCTTGTGTCACGCGAGCACTGCTGTTAAATTGTCAAAAAGCTCTTACTTTCCCTGAATGCAGCGTCAGTCAGCTCAAACCAGCTTAGCTCACTGGTGAACTCCACTCTGCACGCTGAATTCAGAATTGACCTTTGAGATGAATATCTTTCTGCGATCAGCGCCCATGGCGTGATATTTATGTGATGAGTGCACTTGACTGTCATGCAAAACTTGATCTGTTTACTGGCAACCGTGCTCCTTTTGTGTTGGATGCTACAGCAAATGAATTTTACTGTGAAAGGCAGTGTCTGCTCTCTGTATCACCAGCTTGAGCGTATGGCTGAAACTGAAGGAACAAAAAAGAAACATGAGTGACTGCTGAAAGAAGTTCATATACAAAATAAGACCTTCATAGGAACTCAGAAACTACACCATCTACAGTCCCTGTGGAGTAATGCCTCTGATATTGTATGAAGAATGGAGCTCATGCAAAGTTTCCGGGTTCCTTCATCAGACGCATCCAGTTCACAAGAACACCAAAACAGAGAGCATGATGTTTCCATGATGCTGTCATTCTCCCCAAAATATAGGCAGTGTGAAACCAGGGTGAATCTGCTGACTGTGCCATCAGGAAATCATACTGTCTTTCCTGTCTTTATTAGTGTTTCTGTTTTGTCCTTGTTTTAATGTTGTCTGTTATTTGTTAGAAAGTTGTACCCCAAAAGGCCCAATCACATGGAAGCCTGCTCCATCAGTCTGCAAAGCGAATACTCTCCAACAGCCAGCACTCACACACGAGGTACTGCTGAAGTTTAGTATGCATCACAGTCCATCAGACCTGTACAGAGGTTAGAGTTAAAAAAAAACAGCTAAAAAAAAGAAGAAAAGATTTAATGACTCAGACTCTGAAGTGAGGTCGAGGTGCAGAGTCATTCAATGAGAGAGGAGACGGATTCAGATGGAGTAGGAGTGATGGCAGATGAAGTTGAAACAATGCCACCGTTTGATTTAAGAAGTAATTAGAGATTTAGACAAGACCTTTGGGATCAATTTGTCAAACCCAAAGATCAAAATGACTGGCAGGCTACGGTCACGACAGACCGAGTCACAGCAGAGCATCTCGGGGATCTTCTACCGAGCGACAGCGATGCTGCCTCAGCACTTCTGCAAAGTCAAGAAAAGTCCTTTGAGGAATGAAGAGGGCGGGGGAGCTGTGTTTAAAACAAGCCAAGCAGGCACAAATAAATGCCAATCACCATAATGATCAAGAACAAGATGAGGAGGAGGAGGAGGAGGAGGAGAAGCCCTGAATTGTAAAATATATCACTGCCGCTGCCTGAAATACACTCGTCCACTCTACCAGTGAGGATACATGACCAGAGATAAAAAAAGAGGAGGAGAAGGGAGGACAGATCAAATAAAAGAAGTATGAGAGCTTTGCGTTGGCTATTGGTAGAGCTGGCCTGTGCCCATTCACTGTGAGGTGGAACAAAAGGTCAATTGAATTTCAGACAGCGACAGGGGGAGATAGATGGTATGGGAGGGGAGCGCAGCCTGGCAGGCCCAGAGAAAACTGTCGTCCCCTGGCACTTCCCCACACCGAGAGGGACCCTGCCACGCCGTGCCAAGGACACGCATAAAACACCCCTCACAAAACCTCACCGTCTTCGCTTTGGCTTGATTTAACCGTGGCGATTTCTCAAAGGGGCAAAGTGGATTTCTGTCTTCATTTCCACAGGGCTAATTAAAGCTAAGCCACGCTACGGCGCGGTCCAGGAGGCTCTCTGTCGATGCAGGTGGGGAGAGAAGTGTTCTTTGCCCAGCCATTGTTGTAGCTTCATCAAGGGCTGAAAATATCCCAGAGGATGCAGAGGTGGATGAGAACTTACTGAAGCGCTAATGTACACTAATAAAGCTTGAAGTTTTGTGCTATGACTTAATTTATGCCTCCCGTCCCCTGATACATAAACGGTCTGCTGTAAAGCTCTCTGAAACATGACTGTCAGCTCCTTATCTACGTATTCTAATCCTCTTCCCTTGGGTTTTATGTTAAGTATTCAAAAAACAAGCACCGTTCAATAGGGAAGCTCCTTCTGGAAGAAAACTTCATGCAACTGAGCATCTAACAGCAGGATAAAGAAAAGCTTTCCAAAATCACCGCATGATTTTCCCCCTCCGTTTGGTGAATGCTCAGTGCAGGAGCTGCTGGAATGCAACCATTATGAGGCTGGGGAAAATAATACTCTTAGCCTACAGGCTCTCTGATGTGTTCATGCACATATGGCATCGAGTCAGCAGCGACTAACAGCCTCATTAGGCCACACAGACACTGAAGAACAGCCGTGCACACAAACACAGACAGGAAACAAACACCTTCTCAATAGGGCTGGGAATCATACGGTCACTCAGGATATGACCGTATCGCAAAGCTTTGCATGACAACAATGGTATCACAGTAGCTTTGTCTCGGATACGGATGAAAAACCTCTGTGATTCATCGTAACGAACGACTAAACGAAGAGGGAAATATAACCCAAATAAACATCATCACTAATCTACTGAAGAGTGCAAAATTCTGCTTCTATAAAGTAAAAAAAAAAGAGAGAAGGAAAAATGGAGACTATTACACGGGCGGGAGCAAGACAATAAAATATGATCAATGTGTATCCCACTCAGGTCAGGGTCATGAAGGTTTACGACCCGAGGCCCTGTTTCTACTTTTCATCTGTGCCGTACTGTTACCCACTGACTTATGTGCATTATTTGTCTATATGAGCCTTTTGACAGGGGAGAGCGGCTTTGCTGTTTTATTCCTCGTATAGTCATAGCATAACGGAGACCAAAGGATGCAGATTTCGATCAAACACACACACACACACACACACACAGCAACAGTAACAGATGCGCCATCATCTCAAAGTAAAACAGCTAAAGGCCGAGCTGTCAGAAAGCTAAAATGTCTGCAGGAAATAAGAGAAATCCTTGTGTTTTAATGACAAAACAAAAGATTGATTCTGGGGTTAATGTATCCCGATATATCACAATACCCACAAATGTCACCAAATCCCCAAATAAATCGCGCCGTGCAGCTGATTTAACTCCGGCTTTACAAACACATCACATTCACCGCCAGAAAAACACTGCGTATTCTTTCTCGTCTGCAGCTGTTCTCCTCTTGAAATCCACCTTCAAAGCAAAAGGAAAACATTTCAAGTTGGGTTGGCTGAGTATCGTAGCAACCTGGAAGGATGCAAATGGCTTCATTGTGAGGCCCTGAAAGGAAGGGAGAAGGAAGGGAGCAGGAGCCCGAGGAGAGCGAGGTAAACGGGAAGGCTAATGACTCCCAACACACTGATGATTAGAGGTGACTAAAAGAAGAGAAGAAAAGGAGTGGGGCTCCAGCTTTTAAGAGGTTCAGCAGACTTTTCAGCGTTGAAGGTCCAGTCCTCATCACACGGGTGCTTGTGGTGTGAAGTGGTATGGCTGCTCTTTAATTGGGGCTCCACTCAAATAGAGATAAACACGGACTGCTGCCAAAAGAGCCGTGATGTTGGCCCAGTGTAACGTCATCATAGCGTCACTTTATGTGTGTACAATCTCTCATAAAGGGGGAAACCAACGCAATCTACCACATGTGGTGCTACTGACGTGTGGTCGCAACAGCAACTCTCAACGAATGGCACGGCCGCACTTTACGTCCACATAACATAACATAACTCTGGAAACCACTATGTGACAAACAAATGCAGTTTTGCTTTTTATTCCCTTTGTTTATTTATTATTCCACGACTGTTCGTTCTTACTGGTCCACTCGTACATCAGTAGAACAGCTGTATTTACTCGTCCCTCTGGGTAGACACTCCCGACTCAAAGGATTAAGGATCTGTATGTCTGTAAATGTAGTCACTTAAAGCCCAATATCATGTACAATATCTCAGAAAGGCATCACAAGATGACTCAAGCCTTATTCTCTCTCTCTCTCTCTCTTTCTCTCTCTCTCTCTGTTTGTGCTAAGGGGAAGCAATAATGACAATGCAACCTCCAGATTGTATGATCACACTAATCAGCTTTGATGTACAAAACACACATAGCTGCCATCAGCTAAAGGAGATAAATCTACACGGGAAAAAAGAACACAATTCAATGTAATGAGGCAACCTAAGCAGGCCTGCTGCTCTGAATCAGGGCTTACTGTGTATCTCTACTTGCTATGGACTCTGCAGTGTGACATATGGGCTGTATAGGATACAAGTAGGTACTACACACACACACACACACAGATGGATGGATGAAGTTGTTGATCTGTAGTTGAGCCTGCTGTGTCAAGTTTTCCGAGGCATTAGCACACAGATGGGACTGTGGAGATGACATAGGGTTAAACGTCCATTAACCTGCTGTGTCTGCAGCCCTCACACGTGGGGTAGCCATCAAAGCTGCTGCACTTTCCCTCTGGAGAAAGCGCGGCCTTTGAAGGGCATCGAGCGTCTTCCTAAGCTCCGCTCTGAGCTCCGCCGCGGACGAGTTAATGCCTGTGTCTGTCTTCCAATTGCAGTTTGAATAGCAGGTCCAGCTGCCGTGCTGTCAGCACAGAGCCAGGGACAGAGCAGCATTACTGTCTGTCTCCTGCTCGCCCCAGGGGTACGGAGATGGAGTTTCCTCTTTCCCTTTCTTCCTCACCTCCATCACACATCACACACACACTCATTTCACTGGAGAAATAGCTATGCACTTCATCTCCTGTTGTTTGATCTCCGTGTCTATCTGAGGCTGTGGTTCATGCTGTGCTTTGCTTTTGTTTCTTTCAAAATCACAGTGCTTCTGTCTGTGTATAAAATTTCCAGCTATTGCTTTAAAAAAAACAAAAAAAACCCATCAGATCTCTCCAGTTTCTTAGCATTGACTGCCAGTCTGTGTACCAGCAGTGGGCTCCTAAGTGACACTTTTCTGTCCTGGGAGACTTTATGTTTTTAGATGTTTTAAGACAAACACCATCCTGCATTTGTTTGTGTATGGAAGTCAAGTAGCTGTGAGTGGATGCAGGCTGTGTACAGGGAGCGCACACAGATCCTGTTTTTATCCGCTTCTGTTTTTCCTCAAGAGCTCTGTGACTCGCAGCAGAACCGACGATTCTCATCAAAGCCGCAGTAGACGCTTTAGACAAGAGACACCAAATAACAGCGGAAAGAGATAACAGCGCGTTAAAGAACACCAGACGCTGTTCGTTCATTGCACAACCTCTTTCAGCGCTCAAATCTATCACGGTTGGACACCAGCTGGTTCCAATATCCCACAGGCCTACAAGTCTAACAGCTTTGTTTGTTTTTGTCTAGTTGCTCAACTTGATCATGTCAAAACAGTGCAGGAGGACAAAAGAGGTGGTAGGGGGATGTCTTAAAGCAGGGGGGTTTCTACCTGTTCTGGCCCGTGGACATCTTTCCTGACTCAACTGACTCAGAGGCAACCTGGGGACCGTTGATGCAAAAGAACAGAGCCTGAGATTGTCTTTTTTTTTAAATACAATCTGCCTATTGTCTGTACAGTGGTGGACAACAACAGTCTCATGTCCTTTTCTGGCACCAGCCTAGCCCTGCACTTATTCTTATTGGTTGAAACCCCTGTCGGAACGAACAACAAAAATGTTTTTCACATCAGGTGTGTTGACCAGATCAGACAATGTGCTTCAAGACTCAGGTTAAGGAGCCCTGACTTTACAGAGACACGGGGGGCATGAGGACGGTCCACTTTTAGCAGGTTCACACAGACGAGTTTGCAACCAAAATAAACAGTTTTGTTTGATTTTCCTTTTTTTTCTGTCCAACCGGTGGGAATAATTAGTGCAACAACAAGGCTAAACCCTCACTGGCATTATGTTGTGTGCTCTAGTGTTGTGTCTGTCCACAAAGTCTGTAGGCAATAGGGAACAATAGAGAAGCTCCATGATGGAGGCAAGAAATCATGAGAATAACCAAATTTTATACATTGAGTTTTGTTACAGTGGATTTATCCTTAACTGACAATTATACAGCCGTATTCCTACAAAACCAGGACAGGTGGGAAAATCTCTCCCCTGAACATTAATTGACCAGTCACAGCGTAGCATCTATATGTAGACCCTTCAAGTTTGTCTGCTTTTCCATTAATAATGATTCTCGGTAGTTAATGTCACAAGAAATGAAATGCATCAAACAGATCCATTGCTTGCATTCCAAAACTGATGACCTCATTATCAACTTGTTAATAATGACACTGTTTATTCTAACAAAGTGATACAGTGATATGGAGGCTCGGGCAATTGGTAGGAATAAATATCCCTAACAATGAGTTAGAGAACAGTGGCTGGTGCGTATTTTACGACATCTCTGGAACCACCCAGGTTTGCTTTCATTCCTATCGATGCAATTTAATGTGTCTCTTGGCTGCACCAGCACCTCCTACTGGTTGGGGGAGGACAGGGTCCTGTTGGCAGACAGCAGGGGTCCAAGCTGTGTTGACGAGGAACGGGAGAGTCCAAATCAGCGAAAAAACTTAAAAACTTCATACTTGCTGTGCCAGTATCAGACGCTTGACAAACATAGCAACAGTACATTAATTTTATTATTAAAATAAAATGTTCTGAAGAGCTTATAAATTTCCATGTGCAGACTATCCTCTTCACTCTGCTGAATAAGAATTTTGAACCAGGGCCAATGACCGAGTATTTTTATCACCTACATAAGCATTTCCAACCTTGTACCTAAAAATCTCTAAATCTTCATTAAAGTCTCGAGTTCTTGGTGTAAAACCTTGAGTTGTAGTGAATATGCTGTCACTTACAGCGCTTAATTCAATAAGAGCTTGGCCGCCTTTAAGATGAAGGGAAAAAGTCCGTTTATCTGGCGCACAATACCACTTACTTACCACCCATTGTTTCTTTATCCAAATTAGCTTAAAACAGTCCCCAAATCACCTCTCTTAGAACAGCACCGCACACACACACTCACTTCAGTCATATTCACCTTTAAAACAGCAGAGATCAGATCCTTTATTTCCTCTCCTACATATCTTTCCCTCTCATACTCTCTCCTTTCGTGAGTTGTACTCCCACCCGAGGATGTTCATTAAAACTTGTAATAACACCGACTGCAGCTTCTCGGTCCGAGCCGTCTGATATGAAAGGAGTGCCGGGCACATTTCAAGTAGCAGCAAATCAAGCATAAGAAAGAAAACTTGTCAGTGTAAAAGGACATCCACTGCTCCGACCGCTCCACTTTTTCCAGCTCATAACCATTCCACCACATCCCTATCATGGTGCTATCTGTCACCGGCCCACTCACCATCCCCCCCGGGGACACCACCAGAGAGACTTGGCCCTGCTTCAAGTGCAATTTCACTTCCACAAAAGCAGCAGTAGCAAGAAAGAGAGAACTCTGGATCTTGTGTATAAATAAAGTCATCCATAAATGATGGCGCACGGAGTGTGTGTGTATATGAGTGCAGCAGTGACCCTCTTCTGTATCACTTCACGCTCGGATGGGTGCAGATAGATACTGAGAAGTTTTATCTCCCGTGGACGTTGGGGTCGGAGGGACCGAGCGGCAGGAGCAGAACCGTAGGCTGGAATTGGGCGATCAAAGCCGGAACTGCGTCAAGTTCTGTTGCAGTTACAAGAGGAAACCGGAGAACACACAGTGGAACAGTTCCCTCGGTGGATTTCCTGCACTCAAAGCTCAGTAAAAGTGGGAATTATACACCATTTGCATAATTGCATATTCCTCTGCAGGTAAAAGCCCTACATTCAAATCTTTAATTAAATAAAAAACTAATGTGAATAATGACACGAATCTCAAGCTACCAAATTAGGGGTACTTTAAAGCTCCAGTCTGAGGGACTTTTTGTGCTATTATTTGAGGATGGAAATTTAGACAAAATAAGGAAGGAATGAAAGGACTGAAGAAAGGGAAATTAGGAAGAAAAGACATTAGTTAAGTGGTTAAGAAAGAGCATCATCTAAGTGAAAAAGGTTAAGTCAATCTGCAAAATAACTACATCTGCCAGATGAAATTTATGGGGTAAAACCACAAGACAAATGCTTCCAAAATGTAGTATTGTACTTGAATAATGTAATCAGTCCGTCAAATTGACAAGCTAATTATTCATTTTTTAAATTGGGATTAATTTCTTAAACACAGTTAACACAAGCACCCGTAGCTCAGGGCAAACCAGGGGAGCAAAACGAAAACGTTTAGATGGAGCAGACGTCGTACGCTCAAGTTTTTAAATACTGCACATTAACCCCATTTTTAATGTTCATTGTTTTTTTTGCAGTCCTAATAATGTAAACAAACCTCACTTCATTCACCAGGTGCTTGGCTGCGTGTCAGGGCGCATCACTACGGCATGTCAGAATCGTTCTTGTTACATTAAACAAATGCATCAAGAGGAAATGTGTCCGTTCAATAAAAGCTTAATCACATGATGGTCAAGTCTGCGCCCTTGGAGCGACTCCATTTAGGATCGATAACTTCCGACTGCGTCAATGGATTCCTTCGCATTGTGGCAGAGATCACATTACTTCAGGTCGTCGGAGCCAGAGGTCGTGGATTTGGCACGAGTCCAAACAAACAAGAATAATGCATTATGGGATTGTTTTGCACGGGCACATTTGCACACGCAGCGGAGTGTTTAACTCGACAGAGTGTTGCGGTGGTTTAAGTGTGTGACACAGTTGGCTTTTTGTGTGGCTGCTTTCCTGAGGCCTGAGTGGGTCGGGTCCCACGGGTGCCACCGAGAAACCTCAGTCACAGAACAAAGC
>OMNV01007924.1:0-20483 GCA_900303265.1 Brotula barbata | reverse complement strand
TAATAATATTTATTAAATCTATTTACTCTTCATTCACCCCTTCAACACTGATACGTGAACTGGTAATTTCGTACACTCCAGTTCAGGGTTAATTTAGGATATTTATGGTAAACCTTACTTTTAAGATAATTGCATTCTCTTATAATTGTCTTTATTCTGGGTCTCTATTGAAACATTTTACATTGATTTTCCCTGAATGCATATTAAAATGTTCGCTTTTCTCAAATTTAAAACGAGCCCAGAGAATTACAGTTCCTCCATGAAATATCCCGAACAGACCGCTGTACTGCACGCACAAGTTGAGCATGTTGCTATGCAACAGAAGCGCGTCTCTGGAGTACCAACGGACATTCTGACGGAGACCACGTGATAAACGAAGGAGGCCGACTGCAAACGTCGAACGATTTGCCGTCGACTCGTTTGCGTCGTGAACGTCGGGGGAAAAATCACTGCTTTTGAACGTCAATGTTCAGCGGGCATACGTGCCAATGGTTATATGATATGCTTGGATTTTTGACGTCAACTTTATCTGACATCACTACAGTAACCCACATCTTTGTTCGGGTTTCTCCGCCTGTCACGTGGTGTATGACGGAGTGTCCCTGGATGCACTCGCAGTTCACGATGGCGGATAAAAATTTAGCTAAAAAGTCTCCGTCCGTCGTATTGGAGGTATGTAACTTCTTTCACCGATCACACGCGTTATTGAACATGTAATGAATTAATAGAAGAAGAATAAAACGTAAGACGTTGAAATGTAGTTTGAGGCTGCTGGAAACACTGTTATCTAAAGCTAACGTGTCAGCCATGGCTAACATTGTGTAGAAGAGTCTGGAATCTTATTTAAATGTAAGTTATTGTTAACAACAAAATTCTATTCTTTAAGTGAAAACTTACTAATTTACAACAAAGAAATTCAATATAAATTAGCATATTTTGGGACATTTCCACAGATGGAACATTCAATGAACTGTCAGGATAAATAAAGAGTATTAAAGTTTTCAGGTCTGTTGTTGGAATACATGGTAATCAGTGGCGTAAAGCAACAAAGTAAATATTTCACTACAATACTTTTTAGGAGAGTTTACACTTTAGAGAGGCATGAATTGATTTTTTTGTAAATTATTACTTTTACTTTACATATCTGAAGGAAAATATACTTTTACTTAACTACCTTTGTCAAAACAGGGTCGTTACTGTTACAAAATGAATTCTTAAATGGATGATTAATGTGCAGAGAGGTCTTTTCAAACTCCAAAGTTCAACCTCATTTGCAAATAAAGTTTGAAAAGCCTCTTTGAAATGATTGATAACTGCTGGAATCGAGGTCACGTGGTCCATGCTTAATCCACCAGGCTTCCCAAAACCACAGAACTCTTCACACAATGAAGAGACCTGTAGCTATTCAGCGATTCAGTTAGCGTCTGCTGTATAACCTGTAGCAGAATCCTCGATGATAGTAAATGTCAGGGTGGAGGAAATCTTAAGAAAGAAACACGGAAGAAAGAATGATACCTCATTGAACCCTGAATAACATATTCATTCTCTGCACTTGCTATGTACATATTAACACACACACAACAGCGCCTGGGGACCAACTCCAGATCCTCTACCTTGCCTTGGGTCAGGGGCAAATGCAGGAGTGATAAATCTAAACCTAACCTAACGTACATGTTTTTGTGGGTGGGAGAAAACGGAGCAGACACAGGGACAACATGGAAACTCCACACAGAAAGGTGTGGAGGCCAATTCAAACCCACGATCTTCTAGCTGTGAGGCAACAGTGCTAACTACTACACCACCGTGCCACCATTCAGACACAATTTTAGCTATAAAACCCTGACTTTTATAGCCACAAACGCCTTGATAGAGGTGCTTTCATATGCCAAAACATGCACCCGGGCTCAGAACTTATCAGTCAACCAACTCCTTGTTAAGAAATCTTCACAGAGTTCAAAACAACCGTACATGGGGAAAACTAAATAATCATTTGACTGATGGATGTTGATGATTCTGCTGGTTTTAAGGAGGGATTATTAGACCAAAAATAAAAACAATAAACTTTGAAAATAAAGTCATAAATTTACGACATTAAAGTCTCAGTATTACAAGGAAAACATTGTCATATTACAAGAAAATATTTGTAAATTTTACCCGAAGAAAGTCGTGAATTTACGAAAAGCCATAATATTATGAGAAGGAAGTCATAAATTTACAAGAATAAAGTTGTAATATTATGAGCTAAAAGTTGAAGTATTACAAGAAAAAGTCCAAAAGTTTTACAAGAAGTTACACAAATTTACAAGAACAAGGTCATAAATGTATGAGAAGGAAGATGTAACATCTAGTGGAGGGAGTCGTGCCTGTGTCACAGTGAGGGACGTGGAGAGTCCAACTTTATTCTCGAGGTCATATGTCTTTTTTATTGTTCCAACTTGGGCCCTAATAGACCATTGTAGGTTTTAACCCTTTGTGTTTTTGTAGCCTAAGAAACGTCCATCCTCCAGCTGTGTGCGCTCTCAGCCTGGGATGTCAGAGGTCATATCACCAAGAAAATCTGCCACAGCTCCAGCAATGCGGCACAACAGTGACTTTCTGACCAAGGAAGAACAATACATGTAAGCCAAACTCCCAGCTGTGTTTACCTTAAGGTTTCATGCATTTATACAGATTTTATTCAAAACTGCATAAATATCAAATAGGATCTTACATCACGTACATTCTTTTAGTTCTGGATCTTCATCTTTATCCACCTTATCAGTAGCAGGGTGGGATGAGTCCACAGGTGGGTCAGCGGTGCAGATCTTTTTCTCAGTCTTCACCCCTGGGAGTTGGAGCTGTGTCGCAGTCTGGAGGTGGAGTTTGTTACACCTCTGTATCCTGGTCCTATCCTAGTCCTGGATGATTCTTCAAGTCCTCCTGAGGACATGATGGTAGATGTCCTGTAGAGATGGAGACTTGATCAATTTCTCCAGATGTTTGCAATCCAGGGCTGTACAGCTGCTGAGGACACTCTCAAGATCAAATCAGGAGACGCTGCTGAGGATTTTTCTAGGCGGTCAGAGTTGCGTCTCCTCAGGAAGTACATGGTGAGATTCTGGTGAGATTTCCTCACCAGCTGTGTTGTGCATTCAGGTTAAGTCCTCCCTGATGTGGACACCAGGGAGTCTGAAGTGGTTCCCCCTCTCCGCCTGGGGTTCTCTGATGTATGGTGGTCTGCGATGTCTCCTCAGCTCAGGTCCACCATCATCTCGATTGTTTGGCTGACTTTGAGGAATAGGTTGTTGCTATCTCACCCATGTGGGCTGACTCATCATCCCTGGTCAATAAATGTGGTGTCATCAGAAAATTTCAGGATGTTGTTATTCCCCCGTGAGTTAACATAGACGTGTGTGAACAGTATGTACACGTTGGACTCAGTACGATCATGATCAGCGTCCTGGAGGTGAGAATCCTCATTTAAACAGACTGAGGCTTGTTCACAGTGCAGCACTGTGGGCGTCATTCAAGTCGCTGTGTGTGTGTGATCCAGGGTGTTTTCCTCCCGTACGTCAACATCAACCTGCTGGTTGTTCTGGGGTAATGCAGTTTGCAGATTCCAGCAGTTGAAGTAATAATAAGTACAGCACGTGGGTGCAGTTTCCTGGGTGCTGATTCTGTCATGGAGCACACCGCGTGCCATTGCTGGGTCTGTTACCTCCACACACCAAGCATTGTTGTTGAAATCTCAAACTACGACTGTTAAATATCTGTCAATCACAACAGGAAAAACACAAAAATATTTCGGTGACAGTGCGAGGCGGTGGTGTGTATGTGTGTGTTGGAGTGTGGCACATGGTACTTCAATCTCCACGCCTGCAGCAGATCAAGAATCTTGTGACACTTTTAGATTTAAAGATCAAACATCATGGATGTTATTTATTTCTTGCAGTAAAATACTCATCAATGTCATTTTATCATTGTAACAGACTCAAGAATGCAGCGCTCGAGGCCAAAACAGCTGATCTCGTAAGAGAGGCAGAACAGTACATGGTGAGTCATTGATAGGTTTTAAATTTCATATGAGTAATAATATTATTTGAAGTAAGACCGATCAGTGCTTAATAACCAAAGTTGGTTTCTCATCTGACCCCGTGAACTCTTTGAAGCTGGGGGAAATGGAAGGTTAGTTGTCTAAAAGCATTGTTTACTGTATTTCAGAAAGAACAACAAAACGAAAAACCAAAGTCCACCCTGCTCACAGACCTAGAAAACGAAGAGGATACAAGGTAAGAAATGTTTAGATAGAAGATTCTTCATTACTGCTGTGTGTTACTGTCACCATTTATTTTCATCATATAGGTGGTTATGATTGAATTGTTTTTTGAAGCTTCGGTTAAGGTTACGTCGCTGTGTAATTGGTCTTATCTGTACATGACAGTACGTGTGGGAATTAGATGCACTTTTATAATAGATACTAAAATTATATGCATTTCATATTCTGTATGTTCTGCTTTTATTATATTTGGCTTTTATTATAGAATAATGTGATGTATTATTCCTATTAAAGCTGCATAGTAGTCTGCAGCTACATGGCTGAGTAGATGTATATACATACATACATACATATATATATATATATATATATATATATATATATATATACAGTCCTGGTCCAAAGTCCTGGTCCCCCTATCCAACCTGGTGTTTGGTGTTCTTTTTCCCAGCAGCTTTTCATTCTGACAGTAAATAGTGATGAAAGTCGGACAAATCCAGATGTTATCAATGACATTAATTAGGTTCTATTTAGATTGAAGAGAGCCTGGTTCCAACGGAGGTCCCACTAAATCCTGGACCCCTTAGCCTGTAGAAGCTGTTCCTTTCTGATTTTTAATACTGAACACACATTTCCTGTATTTTCTGGTTGGATTCTATTAAATAGATAGATAACATTGATAAAACAACAAATCTAACGGTGGCCTAAGACTTTTGCTCAGTCGTGTATATATACAGTATATATACTTTATATACTGTACAGATATGTATACAGTAAAAATACAGCAGCATTGAAGTGAACTTCTCACTCTCACTGCTCAACACTGATTTAAGACAATCATGTTACTACACAACCCGTAGCAGAACACACTCTCTCACTCGCTGGATGGGTATCTGGTGGATACCCTAATAGAAGGAAATCTGGACCCTCCTGGCTACTGACAGACCAATATGGGTTTTTAAAGGCAAATTCGATGACGATATTATAGATTTTTTTTCTAAATGATGTCATGACAGTGGTATAAGTGATTATTTTAGACTTGTCAGGTTGTTTTGGATAAAACTTAAAAGAAACACTTCATCCTTCAGAATGTTAAGTTATTATTGAACTGTTTTTGTTTGCATATCATTAAACCAATTGAATGAACTAGTTTTGTCATTCTTGCATACAAAATACCACGAATGTTGTGCCAATTTTGTAAAAGATAAGAAAATGGTCTTCAGCCTAATCAATCAGCCGTGCAGATCCATCAAAACTACAGGTGTGTGATAATATAAACATTTACAACATACACACTGCTGCTGCTGGCGGTCAGGGACACTCAGCCAATAGATCTGACCGGCTGAACTCAGTGTGAAACTCTGAAGTCAAATACAGTCGCATGTAAAAGTCCGGTCCTGTTGGATTCAGACTGAAATGTTGAGCTCTGGACTAGTGGTTGGTAAAGTTATGGAAAAGTTATGAAATATAACAGAAATAAAAGTGTATAAACTCTGGAAGGACAACCATCCACTGTGTGTCTGTTTGTCTGTCTTTTAGGATGATCCAGTCTCTGAGGGATCCTTCCTTGAAGGTATCAGTTTACCTGGAGTTCATTAATCTGGACACATTTTGTGCTACATCTACAGAAAATACTTCAGGCTGCAGTATGCAAACTGCTCACACTGATACTGTAAACCTACGCGGTTTGTGTTCCATTTTTGCAGGAAGTGACCAAAAAAAGGCTCACATCAACATCCAAACCACAAAACGTGAGCGCTGGAAAACAAAGGAAAGAGCAATGCGTGCCTGCTAAAACTGTGTAAGTTTGATTCTTACATTCATACATCAGTGCAACATTACACTCCAGGTGGGGTCTCCATGCTTTTTTCTGTACTGTTGGTCTCTTTTTTTGGCCGAACACATTGACACAATCTGGAATTGTTTGCCAAACTATTTTTGTTAGTTTTACTGTTGCTGTTTTTATTGCTATTATTCCACAATACATCCCCTCCGTAGACTCCAAACTCTTCTAATGTTTAGTTGGATATAGTGCACGTTGGTCTTTTTCAAATGGTCCCTTCATGTTTTCACATTGTTTGAATCCAGGAAATCAAAGGTGAGTCTTAAAGACGACCCACTGGCTGCAGAAACTGCATCTTTGGCTGAGATTTCCCTGTCAAAGACAATACGCCACATGGAGGAGGGGCTGAACGAGTCTGATCATGTTATGGACGACGTGAGCGACGCTGGAGACATGGGCGGAGGTAAATCATGTAGAAATAAATACATCGACATCAACAAAGCCCAACCCCTAAAGCAGAGCCATGAAAAATATGTTCAAAACAAATAATTAATTTATGTCGTTATATATTATAATCATTATAATTTATGTAATAATAAACAAACAAAAAAATCTTCTTAGCCCTCAGCTGTACAAGTATCAAACAGGAAATCATCAGGATCAGAAAGATCTTAATTGTCACTTGACTCAGGACAGTCAAATTATGAGTGACATCTCTCAGAGCCATCAGGAAAGATAGGCTTGAAACGGAATGAGCACGAAACTATAAAGATACAGAACAGAGCATATAGTCATTGTCCGTCTTTACTGACACAGAATACCCCTGGATCCTCTCCATTCTTTTCATTTTTAATAATAAATACTATTCTCTTTTGCCCGAGTATCATCATCTTGTCTTGACTATCTATCGAAGCACAGCTGCGAAGGGTATGAATTGACGGTTCATCCTAAAGCCAAAGTATGCTCACTTCCTGCCCCACGTGACGCCAACAGATACCAACACAGATGAAGAACAACTAATCCATGTAGTTGACACCATCAGTTATGCAATGTACAGAATGTCCACTACAAGGACGTTATAAAAAGAGCCTCGCTGGTGTGAAATCGCTGATGTCCTTTACACAAGTACTCTCGCTTTATTTACTTTCAGACAGAATCAGAGGAAATAGACGACTGACTGGCTAGCCCGTGTTATTGATAGCCGTAGTGAGGACAGACAAACACTGAGGTGAACAGACGTCCCCTCTTGTCTTTGGTTTTGGTCCTCTGGCTGTGATTGTGATCGGTTCACGCTTTACATATTTCCGTGTGAACGCTCTGCCAGAAGACGTTCATGTATGGTTGCTACCGTTTCACTCAAAATAATGTATATAATTATAACCAATTTAAAAATGAGAGAATAAGATTCAAAGGTTTTGTGTTTCCGTGTGTGTGTGTGTGTGTGTGATCTGCTGCTCTGTCTCCCTCAGATGCTCCCGCACGAGTCCTAAAGACAAAACTGCGGATCATGCATGACGAGTTGGATCAGATGTCATATGAATGTTACAAGAAGGTAATGGAAACTTAACAACTGAACCATTAATGCTACTCCTCCACTAAACATCCACTTCAACTTCTGAGGACATCAGACAAAAAGACCAAGTAGCATGTCCCAGAACGCTGTGTATCACCGCTCTGAACACCCGTCTTTTGTCTTTTCTACTTGACTCCCTGGCTGTAATTGGTCCAAATGTCACATGACTTGTTGTGTAACTATTACACCTTGGTCTGTTTTTCCCTGCCATATTCCAACAACAATTGAGGCAGGAATGTTGTACTTATTTCTCAGTTTTATATGAATATGACCCACAGTGGTAAGTTTGGGCTGTAATATCTATATAATACTGTATATAACAGTAAAAATGTGCAGCTGACGGGGGTCGTCCATATTCTTCCATATGGGCCTCAGACGTCTATTTGATGTTTGAACCAATGATGACCAGGGGCAAAAGTACAAAAGATGCTTTCCAGAGCTCTTATTTTATAGTTTTTTTTTTTTATCCTCACCTAGCCCAAAAATGAATGCGGTCTACAGTCTACAGTCAGGAATCTGTTTTTGATCGGACAGATCTGTTTCATATCATGGCCTATTTGGAAATCTTCACCTATGAATGGTTACAGCTGGAGATGAACAGGTTTACAAATCCACAGGTAGAAGTGATTTAAACAGATTGTAAAATGTGTGGGTGCGGTTTACAAACCATGGGGGTGGATTACAAGTCTGTGGGAGGAGTTTTTTCATATCACCAAAAAATACATACTGGCCAACACGGGATTCCCTGGGTGGCAAACTGTTAGTGTCAAACCTTCATCTCTTTTGGCGACCTCTAGTGTTGTTTTATTGCCACATGTTTACTTTATTCACAGTGACTGCAGTGAAGACACTTAATATGTTGCACTGCAGTTCCTGGTATTTTGGAATTGAGAGTTGCAGACATGGCGGAGCTTTGTTTTTGACGTTTGGTGAACATGATAGGACCTTGATGTCCATACAACCACGACCAGTCCACTGCGTTGTGGTTTCCTCCGTAGGCTGTGTTGTCTGCCAGTGGTCGAGCCACATTTCACAATCTTCTTGTACATTCGCTGTATAATGACAATAAAGCTTTTCTATTCTATTCTATTTTCTAAAAAAAAGAATCATCCCATTTTATTTTATTCATGTTATTGTCACTATTTTACTTAGGATTTGTGGAGCTGAATCATTGGAACAATGTCTTTATTATTGTATTTCCCTTAATTGTGTCTCCCTCCACAGGATGATGAAATCACCCAGCTGGGCTCAAAAATGAAGGATCTGGAGGAGGAGCGAGCCCGACTACAAAAGCTGACCAACATTCAGCATATGCAGATAGAGAAACACAAAAGTTTGGCCGAGGAGTCTGCCAAGAAATGTGACAGCCTGCAAGTGCAAGTGGCAGCTTTACAGAAGGTTTGGAGAAGAAAACATTCTCTTTATGGTGGCAGGTCAAAAAACAACATTTAAAGTCAAAAGCGTGTACACCGTCAATCATAATTTAATGCTTGTGTGAGGCAAAAATCGCGTTAGTTAGATATTTCTTGATTATGATCATATTTTATTACCTGCAGGGTTGGATTGGTCAGATGTTGCTGAGCTCAGCATAAAGTGGCCTGACAATCTTGGTTTGATACTTAGTTGCATTTACAATTGCTTTCCACTAGGTGGAATTCATGGCGTTTTCATTAGTGGAGACGGAGTAAGTGAAAAAATACAAAACATCTTTACTATGGAGTCGTCCAGATGTTGTATCATAGTCATCCATATTTTATTCTGGCAACAAGGACCATGTGATTAGTTGATTGGTATCACATGACACTGAAATGTTGAACCTCTATCTTAGTTTTGTCCAAATATTGCCACATCTTCCACAATACAACGGTGCAACAAACTAGAACCCTTTCTGTGGAGTCATCCAGACCAACAGACACTGGCCTGGTCTGTTTCCTATATGTGCTGCTATTGGAGGATTGAACTCTGCTCACTTCCTGCCCCACGAGATAACAGATTAGAAACAGATTAACAGCTTCAGATTCAGTCACCACAATTCCATTCAATTATATTTTTGCACTTAATTGCGCAAATATTTAAACTTCAATGATTTTATTTTCTTGGCATTTCTGCTCCACCATGACAGAGAGAATAGAGAGACAGCCAGGAAGAAAGAGAGAGACAGACAGAATGACATGCAGCAAAGGGCACAGGCCAAAACTGAACCAGTGCCACTGCTCCACGTGGCTCGCCCTCCCAACAGATGAGCCGCCGGCGCCCCCATCTGTGCAAACCTTACACTCTATAAGTGGCCTACAAAGGATAAATGATCTCAGTCTGTGATTGATTGAATTTATAGATTTAGTTTTCCTGATTATCACTGCTCCTGCACGTGTCAACAGTACAGTTGAACTGCGACTTACCAATCTCAATCTACCGAAGCATCTTCACTGTAAAAGTATGATTGTTTTGAAAGTCTGGAGACATTAGTAGATAGAAAGATTAATGACTTATGTTGTGCTCTTGCAGGAGACAGAAAGTTTGAACAGATCTCAGAAACAGGCAACAAGCGTCCACAGCACGGTGGAGGTCCGTCTGAACCGAGCCCTGGAGGAGGTAGAGAAGTTGAAGACTCAACTAAGCAGCGTAAAGCAGATGAATCAGGTGAGAGCGGTGATGTCAGGGAGGGATATCCAGACACTGTCAGTGAATTCACACAGACAAGGCTCCGCCCATGTCTCCATGGATTAAAGGGCCAACCTATAACGTAAGAGGACGCAGGGGCCTTTTCCAATTTATCCTAGATTTCCCACCTCGATGAAAAGCCTGTCTGTGGTTGGTCAAGTGTACCATGTGACACCCATGTGTTTTTGCTTTTTTAACACTTATGGCTGTATATAATTGTAAGTTCACGCTCCATAACCAGAAGCCAAGAACTGTTCAGAACCTTTCCACCAATAACACTTGTACCTGATCTGAAAACGTCGTCCTGACGTGGGAAAGGAAACGATTGGTGATTCACCATCTATGTAGTGATGGACTGGTAATAGACTGATAAGGGCCAATACTGATATTACAGAGCGCAGAGCAGCCGATGGACTACATGTGGCAGATTCCCTTTCCTTCTTGACCAAATTTCTTCTAATCGTAGTTGTTGAAATTCTCATATGTACGTCGCTTTGGATAAAAGCGTCTGTCAAATACGAATTGTAATTCATAAATGCTGATTTGAATGTTGTCGTTTTGTCAAGTATTTTTCTTACAAAAGACAAAACATACAAAAAATGAAAAAGTGTAGCAGCGTCCAATGGTCCACTTCATAGTGGACCTTTGAACCTTTACAGCTCCTAACTTTGTTCTGTTATTCTGCCAAATAAGGACAAGATAACTCAGGAACATCAGAGTAAAGAAAACCTTCTCGCAGAAAATAAAATGTTAAAAAAGCAGAAAGCGGAACTGATCGTGGGATTCAAGAAACAGCTGAAGCTGATTGATGTCCTCAAAAGACAAAAGGTGAGCTCCCGTACTGAATATGTTCATGTTTGTCACTGCAGCTTAGCGCTTAGTTTAACTGCGACTGTTTTCCTTGCAGATGCATTTTGAAGCAGCCAAGATGCTCTCGTTCACAGAGGAGGAGTTCATGAAAGCTCTAGACTGGGGGAAATAATACACACTGGGTTTTCATTTCTTTTTTTTCGTTTCTAAACTCGTTTAACAATTAATCTAAGTACTCTTACACAACTATAAGTGTAAACAGTGATATGAGGAACTGCAAACTGCAAACTTGCCAGATCAACAAACATCCAGCACGACCTGTCTTTCTGTATTTTTGGCAGATAATCTGGCCTTATTAAAACTACATTTCTTTGAGTTGCTCTAATAAAGTGGGAAAAATCCATTGTGAACCGTCAGTTCAGGCCAGGCTGGATTTGGACATCGTTTCTAAGATCCACAATGAGCTCAGGACAGGCTGAGAATTAAACGCTAGTCAGATTGGCTCCCAACTTTAATATTACGTCTCGGCAGCAGGAGGTAGAATTTATGTGTGTTAGTTATCTGCCAGTTATTTATTCAGCAAATCAGTGTTTTGGTTCTGATATGTGTAGAGACATAAGTTAACTAGTAAGTCATTGTAAAGTGCTATAAAAATCACTTAATTGTGTGACAATAGGGAATCACAAGACGTCTCCTAGTAGCCATCAGTGTCTGGTTTCTTGAGATGATACAAAAACTGATTTGCAGCACAAACAATTATCATTGTTTTCATTCATTTTTATTAAGTTTCTGTCACCTGTCCAAATAAAAAGTTACTGCAAAGAAATTGGAACCATTGTGTTAAGTGATGTTTGGGGATGAAGCGTAGAGGTTTGTTATTATTAAAATAACAAAGTTCAACTGCTACCTAATGTTACAATATGAAAACCACTAAATAAATGAATGATCATCCTCCCTCAGTCATCCGACATCGCGTTTGTGTAAAGCTTCTTAAAGTTGTTCTGGAATTCCTCATCAAACTGCTGCAGGTCTTCTTCTCGGAACAAACCCTTGAACACACAGTCACACAATAATGGGCAACGCTGCACAAATATCTGTTGAAAAATTGGCAAAACCCACGTGGCCTCCTACCTTGGGGTAGTATCCGAGGAGCTGAGCTGCATGCTGTTTAAGAAGTCTTTGTCGCTCGTCTTCAATGATCTGTCGGCGTATCGCCACCCTCTCCTGTTCCACCGCTCTTTCTTTAGCCTCCAGCTCCTGAAAGGGAAAAAAAACAAAATTTGCTTAATTGCAGCAAATGCTGTGTTGTTATTTTTTCCCTGGTATTCTGCAACAGGAATCAAGAAATGGGTGGACTGGTCTCCCGTGACACCG
Organism: Brotula barbata; assembly: GCA_900303265.1. Classification (NCBI taxonomy): domain Eukaryota; kingdom Metazoa; phylum Chordata; class Actinopteri; order Ophidiiformes; family Ophidiidae; genus Brotula; species Brotula barbata. Next base: position 8,027 of record OMNV01007924.1, on the reverse strand, counting down.
ATATATTGTACTTCTATCTCAGTTTTGTCCAAATCAGGTCATACAGTCATACATTCAGGCTACATACCCCTACCCCGAATCATACAAATCTACACAGTGCACTTCATAAAGCCATGCACCTCGGAATATCTAGGAATATCTCCCTGGGGAGACGACCGGGGGGCCTCCTGACTACGTGCCCGAACCACCTCATGACTGACTCCTTTCAATGCGAAGGAGCAGCGGCTCTACGCCGAGTCCTTCCCGGATATCTGTGCTTCTCACCCTGTCCCTGAGGGTGAGGCCAGACACCCTACGGAGGAATCGCATTTCCGCCTCTTGTATCCAGACCTCATCCTTTCAGTCACTAACCAAAGCTCGTGACCGTAGGTGAGGACAGGAACGTGGATGGATTGGTAAATTGACAGCCTCTCCTTCCATCTCACGCACCATCTTGCCCTCACTCGTGAAGAAGACACCGAGATACTTGAACTCTTCCACCTGAGGCAATGGCTCTCCTCTCAGCCAGAGGGATCAGTCCACCTTTGTCCTGTAGAGTCCCCTGGTCTCAGATTTGGCCATCAGAACCACATCATCTGCAAACAACAGATGCTTTTCTGTGGTCACCAAACTGGACAATTCCCGACTGCGACTTGAGATCCAATCCATGAAGATGGTGAACAGGATCGGTGACAGGGGCCAGCCTTGGCGGAGTCCAACGCCCACAGGAAACAGGTCTGATTCAGCACTGAGAATGCGGACACAGCTCTGGCTGCAGTTGCACTGGGACCAGATAGCCCCGGTACCCCATTCATTGTCTCCCACACAACACCCCAGGGAACACGGTCGTTCCACAAAGTGCTCCTTCCACCGTACGTCACCGACAATGTCCCCCACCCCGGCTGGTGACAGCTTGGGCTAAGGACTGTCTCCCTTTCCCGAGGCGTCGGATGTTTTGCTAGAATAGCTTCGAGGCCCCTGAAAGTTTTTTTCCATGGCTTCCACAAACTGCTCCCTTGCCTGAGTTTTTGTCTCCGCAACCACTGATGCCTAAGTCCTTCTGACTTGCCGGTACCTGTCAGCTAATTCAGGGGTCCCCTGTGCCAGCCAGGCACGAAAGGCCTTATCACCACCACGACAGGAACCAAAAACACTCTGGCTGCAACTCGAGGCAGTTGCTCCAGCAATGGAGGCTCTGGACACGGTCCACTTGGACTCCATGTCCACATGGGATGCAGGAAAAGTTCCTACAGAGGTGTGAGTTGAAACTCTTCCGGACAGGTTTTTCCACCAAATGTTCCCAGTAATCCCTCACTGCTGGTTTGGGCTTTCCAGGTCTGTTCAGTGGCCTCCCACGCCATCTGACCTAATTCACCACCAGGTGGTGATGAGCAGTGTCTGAAGTGAACGGTCGCAGGTCTGCTGAAACCATTACAAAATCAATCATAGACTTTTGACTTAGGGTGTTCTGGTACCAGGTACACTTATGAACACCCTTATGCTCGAACATGGTGTTTGTGATAGACCGTCCAAGTCTAACAACAACCCACCACTCAGGTTCAGATCAGGTAGGCCGTTCCCCCCAGTCACTCCCCTCAAGGTCTCCCCATCATTGCCAACGTGATCATTGAACTCCCCCAGTAAAACATCTTTCCTTTCCTTAGATGATCTGATAAATAATCTACATATTTGTTCTTGGCATTTAACCAAGCCAATCTAACTGCATCGTCTCCTTTTTCTTGATGAAGAATGTGTGATTAAGCAAACAGACAGAGACATTTTGTACCATTTCGGCCTCCTGCTGCCGTCTTCTGTCCTCAATAAGTTTTTCCACTGCACGTCTGTGCTCGAGCTGCTTCATGCGTCGTTTCTGGGCATTCATCTGTTCCAGCCGATCATCCTCTGCAAACTTGGCCATCATCCTTTGACGTATAGCCTCCTCCTCCTCCTTCTCTGCCTGCCTCTGCCTTTCTTTGAAGGCCAGTTGTTCCTGGCAAATTTGCTGCTGCATCAGACGCTCTCTGATCTTCATCTCCATCTCCGCCTGTTAGAGGGCAAACTTTATAATCAGGGCACTTTTCAATCAAAGCCTTCAGAGGAACAAAGGAATGAAGTGAATCCCCTATCTGCTTTTTAAGAGAATTCGGTACGAGGATTTGGAGTTTACAGTTCATACAATTAATTACTCCAGTGATATTAAAGAGATATACCGATAAGGCACTCAAACCTCCCCGAGACCAAACGGTCAGTTATTGACAGAAACTGAACTATTGATGTTATAGGTTGGTTGAAGTTCTGTATGTGCACACGTCCACCAAGTTTAGCTCCAATAGACTGATTCATTCATTGCTATATTCCAACTTGATGGCCACATGGAGTTGGAATGTCACACCCCCTAGTTACATTAAGGAATATCGAACAAACAAAGACAATTTTAGTCTGGTTTGGTTCAGGCATTCCACATATAAATTTGTGAGACAATTGAGCCAAATGTGATGGAGGAGATGAACACAAGTATAGATGTGCTTGTTTTACAGCAGTCAGCTGATCTGATGACTGCTGTAAACCAAGCAGATTGTTAGTTTGGACCTGAAGTTTGTAACATTGCGCTTATATTGGAAACGGTCTGCTCTGTGTTGGCCGGGCAAGACATCAGACTGCAACCAGGTTCAAAATAGCGTTTCTTAGCACATCCTGACTTTTTTAGACATGACTTATATTTCCAGCAGATAACTAGATCTATCATTTGACCTACATTCATCATTTTGTTGTGTTCAAGTGAGTTGCTGCCAGTTAGCATAAGTCTAGCAAATGTGAGCAAAATCAGTACTCCTACGACAATAGAAGAGGAACCTCAGCAGCCTTGCTTAGCCAACATCTGGTGATGTGATTTACAGTAAGTAAAAATGTCTTCACTTTCATTTTCCTTTGGCTCTACTCACACCTTCCATTATGGACACTATTAAAAATTTCCATAATTTCCCCAAACCTGGAAGCTTGAACAACACACCTTCAATTTCTGTGATGTTTCCAAAATTTTCACCTCTGTAGAATCCTTGATTATTATTTGCCAAGTGTGTCAGATTTCATTTCTCACAATCATTTTTTGCTTGAAGGAACTGGAAAATGAGGATCTTACAATGTCTTTTCTGCGATCAGCGTCTTCTTGCTCCTCCAGGCAAAGTTCCTCACGGACTCGCTCCATCTCCTCACGCTGCTGCCGCTCCATTAGCATCTTCTCTGAGAGCTAAGGAAGAGAAGCAACTGTTAACGTCATCAAACAGAGACTTGTATGATTGCTGATGTATGGGAGCAAAGTAAAGACTTGATCTCGACCATCGTGAGAATCTGTTGTTTTGCGTCTTCTCTGGCTTTGGTCAAGGCCATCCTGTCCTGTTCGTCCTGCTGCTGTTTGTTTGTGAACTCCATAATTCGTCTGTCCTCCGCCTCCATCCTCTCTTGCTCCATGCGTTTCCACTCCGCCTGCTCCTGCTTGTATTCTTCGATGTACTTCAGAGTAGCTTGGATCTTCTCCAGCTTCAACTGTCTCTCCCTGAAACAAAGGACTCATCGTAAACTCAACGCAGTCTGACAGCAAGAAACTCTAAAGTACTTTCTCAAACAATGACCCATGTAGTGAGGCTGGTACCACATGTTAACGTGAACAGAATCAGACTCAACAGAGTCTGATTACATGTACACCAGCAGAGACAACTGGAGGGGGACAGGGCTTGAAATTTCTGTCTGGACATGATGGGACCTGGTGGTTCAGGTCAGGTTGGACAAACACAAAGAACTCACATCTGATCCTCTTTGTCAATCTTTCTGACACTTTCGGCCACCATGAGCTTCTCCTCGAGGAACTCCTCGTACAACTGCTTCCACTTGAGCTCCTTCTCCAGCAGCTGTTGTTCCAACTCTTTGCGATACGACAGAAACTTCTCCTGGCGCTCTTTCTCCAACTTCTGCTCCTCTATAGCTGCTTGCTCCTTTTCACGCGCCATCTGCTGAGCAACATCTGCCTGCTCGCGCTAACGGCAGAGGAAGAGAAGCGTTAATTTAAGTACAAGTAGAATTACAGGTTTAAAAATCTACTGAAGTAAAAGTAAAAAGTAGCTAATTTAAAATGTACTCAGAGTAGGAGTTACTTAGTTACTTTTGTTTGGAGGGGGTTATATCATCAATAAAATAGTACAAAACACATAAAGCTCAAACCAGGTTCTTTATTTTTAATTTTTGCAAAATCATCATCATACATAACTGTAAATGGTTCATTGTTGTATTTATGACAGCAAGCAGGCAAAGAATGTGTAACGTTACCTAAACAAATCTAAAAGACAAAACATTCTCCATGGAAAAGAAACTTCATATGCATCTTTGAATGTGAAATATTCCAACTCTGTTTCATGAACACATTAAATTGATTATTTATACAAGGAAAACTAATTTGGTTGACAGGAAACGTCTGTCAAAGGTCTGACATCACGGAGCTCTCCGGGTGTGGCTGTTAAAAAACTACAACATTTAGTTGGACTACATTTATTTAACGCTTTTATCCAAACCGCTGTACAATGTTTGCTACTCATTCATCCATTCATACACTCATTCACACACCGACAGCCGAGGTAACCATGCGAGGCCCACTTGCGTGTCGGGAGCAATTGGGGCTCAGGGTCTTGCTCAGGGACCTTTGACATGGAGTAGCCGTCCATCCTGATGACCGACCTTGTGTTATTCCTCCCTGCTACCATTAGGGGTCAGTGAAGAGAGCAAAAACACAAAACTCAAAAAATCCTTTTGAAAGATTGATGGAAGACGACGGCTGGAAACGTTGATCATAATCGACTCATCATTTGGGATAGATAACGGGAAAGGGGGGGAATCACAACATCCAGAGGGACTTTTTGATATTAATAAACAGTATAGATGCTCAGGGCACCCGCAGGATGTTTCAGCGTTTATTTCAGGCTTGTGTTTAATCTGTAATATCCACACATCGGATTCCACCTGCTGCCACCAGGTCTCATATTTTTGCTTGCTTGGGTTTTTGTTCTGGTTCCAGGGTCCGCTTTCTTGTTGCTACAAGGCCTGTGAACAAAATGGTTCATCAGTAGATACATAATCGATGTCATGTGTTCATTAAACATACTGAGATAGAGAGAGTTAAAAAAAAAATTACATTCATAGCTGAATCAAAATTTTCAAAGAGTAATACACAGACTACAGGATCGATGGGTACCTGGAGGCCCCTTCAGAGATGCTGAGAAAAGCAAACATTCACGTGAGTGGTTGGCAGTGATTATTTACTATTGGGCCCCAAGTAATGATGCTGAGTGACGACTGACAGAATAAGGAGTAAAAAGGTGGTCAACAGGCGCACAGACAGCTTGGCTATTTGCTATGTCTGAGTCTGTCCAAGCTAGCAAACGAGCAAAACTAGCAGATAACAACCAGCGTCATGGTGTCACAAACCATTGAGGACGAGCTGGTACCTTGTGGAGGTTTCTTTTGTTAGCTAAACGCTCGGGGCCACCACATAAACTAGCATTGCTAACGTTAGCGCTATCTTGCTAAATGTCAGTATTTATGGAAGCTAACCAGTTATTGAACTTACCGTGATTTTATTTTACCTGTACATTCTTGCGCCGGTTGGATGCAGAGTTTCTGTGAGCTGATATCTGACGCCCAACGCTGTTGATGTTCTTGGACTTGAAGCTGTGAAGTCCAGGGCTGAACCTCATCGTCTTCTAGTGACGTTCCATCCTCAACTCCAACCCAGTCCGATGGGGTTCAGTCGGTCTGGGGTCTGCAGAAGCGTTTCCAGACGCGTCCGTCTCCATCTCCTTCGTGATTAGGCGCCAACGTGTTCGCTAACTTGTCGTTCTTTGAGGCGCCGCGCTTTGAGAGAGCCGATAGTTTGGACCGTTTCTGACGCAGTCGTAGAACTTTTTCATTGATTTTAAATGTAGCCATGTACATTACTTCACACGAAATATACTTAAAAGTCAAACTACCAGTTTTAAAGATTACTCAGAAAAGTACAGGAACTGAAAAAAGCGACACAGTTACAGCAACGAGTGTAAATGTAGTTGAAACGTTCCACCTGTGCTCCCGTGTACTATTATTGATGTGTTATATCATTGTTATTACTTGTTGTCTTTTCTGTATCACAGTGGGAGTAGTGAACAGACTCCGAGAGCTCAGTGATCCTGGATGTGTCCTTTGTGCATCCATTACCTCCAGTAGCTTGGACTGTGATTTGTAGCATGCAGCAGCCGCACTGATGTGTTTGTGTTTGTGTTTGTGTTTGTGTTTGTGTTTGTGTTTGTGTTGTTTGTTGTTTGTTGTTGCGTTGCCATATTCAGCTGGCAGCAGCTAAGCTGTAACTTTAACAGCTTGCAGCATTCACACTACAAGATGGAATGAAATCTATTTGTTCTTCATCAGGAAGTCTCTCGATTTGGACTAACTGGGACTCTTCCATGAGTACCTTTCAGAGTTTTGCAGACAGAGCTCACCATAGTCTGGTCCCTCACGACTTCCCGCTCAGCCATCTGTACAACCAGTTCCTCCTTATGGATCTCAGCCTTCAGCTTCCGATCCAGCTCTCGAAGCTCAGGGCTGAAAATGAGTCAAATCATCACTCGACGGCAGCGGCCACGATCAAAGATCACGCCGATACGTGTCCGAGATGATGTCATACCTGTTTCTGATGATGTGCTGCCTCATTAGCTCGTAGCGGTCCTCCTCCCGTCTGAGGCGGGCCAGTTCTTTGGCCATTCTCTCCTCCTGTTCCAGCTGCCGTTCCCTTCTTAATCTCTTGTCATCAAACTGAAAGTCAGTTTTTATGGATTATGTCATGGAAACACAGGAAGACGTTTACTCATCTGTCACCGTGAAGATCCTTCACTTTTCTTCCTTTTAAATATTTTATTTTACACCAACTTTCCATTTGCTGCTTTAAACAACCAAATATGCAAACTTAAGGTAACGTTACACTGTTTTTACATTTGAACTTCTTTCTTGTCACATGGTCGTTCTTAACCATGGCGGCCCGATAACACTGGTGGCACGGTGGAGTGGTGATTAACACTGTTGCATAGCAAGAAGGTTGTGGGTTTGAATCCCGGGGTCGACCTCCCCTCCTCTCTGTGTGTAGCTTCCATGTTCTCCTAAAACATGTAGGTTAGTTCAATCACTCCTACCGCTGTCCCTGACAAGACAAGGGAGAAGATCTGGAATTGGTCCCTCTGCGCTGTTGTGTGTGTGTGTGTGTGTGTGTGTGTGTGTGCTGCTCTTCATTGAAAATGGGTGAAAGAGTTAATTTCCCTACGTGGATCAATAAGGTATCATTCCTCATTTTCCTCTCTTAAATTAAATGACATGTTTCTTCTCAAACCTTTTCTTGAAAAGTTGAGTTGATATTTTTTTCTTGGAATGTTTATTATTTTTTATTATTATTAATGTTTATCTTATGAAATTGTATTGTAACATTCAAACTTTACTTTTGCAACAACTAACTTTATTCTACAAAACAGGATTTAAATTGTTGACTTTTTTTCACTTAACATTACAAATTTACTTTTGTTAAAATTGACTTTTTCTCTCAAATATTACATCTTTATTTAATTTGAGCTTTTTTCTTCAATTAAAACTTTATTCTTGATACATTTTGAATTTTTCTCAAATCAGGATGTCTTAGGATAAATTTTCTGTTGACATTTAACAGTTACCCTTTTTTCTCAAACGTTCACATCTTCATTCCTGTTATATTTCAACTGGATTCTCATAATATGACCTGATTTCTGAAATGTTTTTTTCTCATCATCTAATCAAAACTCTAATCTTGAATCATTTCGTCTTTCCTTTCGAAACATTACTCACTTTTTGACCTTTCACCTTGTTTGTCCTGGTTTCCGTGTTATTCTCCCCATCAGTGGCCCCCAGTAACGCATTGTATTTGACAAAAGTAGTGGAGTAAAGTATACATTTTATCATGGATATGTAGTGAAGTAAAAGTAGCGATTTGTGAAACTACAAATAGTCCA
>OMNV01007923.1:0-16509 GCA_900303265.1 Brotula barbata | reverse complement strand
CTTTATAGTGAATTCACTCGTGAATTTGTCCGTGCGAATGTCAGACCAAAAAACCATTAAAAGTGGAATAATTGTGGATTCTGCCATCCGTAGTTGTGCTTTGTTCATTTTCCTTGCGAGTGATTTCATGAATTTTATTATGTACGCTAATTAACTCAGCATGTTTGGGGAGCCTTCCCAGTTCAGGGGCCGGGCTTTTGACACCGTTTTGTCATTGACTTTCACCCCAATTACGGCTGTACTCCGATAAAACCCGGTATCTGGTGGTGGAAGCCACGATTGTGAATTGACTCCTCGCTCTTTCCCAGCCTCCGTGCCCTCGTCTGCCCCCACGTTCTCCACCGGCTCTGCTAGAATATTCTCACAGGCCTTTTTGACAAGCACTTCCAATACCACTCCAGTGCCTCTGGTCGATTTTTGATCATTGCAGTTTGCCTTTTTGACTCTTCTTTATGCTGCTATGCCTTTGAAGAACAAAACCCTGCCACTAGCCAAACAGAGAGGATCATTTCTGAAAAAAAAAAAGACTTTGCGGGACACAGACGACCTCACAAACCGGAACGCTGATAATCCAGACGATGCAAATCTGGTGATTTCACACAGACCAAAACTACTATAATAGTGTGTTTTTCATCACATCACATCAAACTTTTCTTCTCCCTGGCCTAAAGCATCTGATAAAGTCTACTCTATATTATTTGTAGAAAATTAAGCAATTTCCAAAATACAGCTCTGACAGATAATCCATCAAATTATGAGTCAGATTTGGAAGATCAGCATCAATTTTCCTACAAAGATGAAGCAGTCGTGTCCTAAATTTCCCTTTGAGGCCTTTTGGATTGGCTCCTCCTGTTCTGTGCGTCCACCTGTTGTGATTTTTATGTCTTTTAAACAGAGGGAAATGTGTAGTATTATTGCAAAAACCCTTAATTAAACCTGCACGCCAAAGTGACCCTATGGATTAAGATTCTACCACCATCAAATATGTAAGACAGCACCCTTTGGTACTGAAATTAAAGCCGTGCTTATTCTGTTAACATCCGCTCGGATAAATAGCAGCTCTTAAATATTAACTGCTGTTGGTTTAAGTTGGATCATCGACCAGATGCAAACTGGCTTTCAGTCAATAAAACACACACCTGTGTGTTTATTTATTTAGAATAAAGGCAGCACCTGTTTGTTCTTGTTTCATTGCACAGGTGCTCCTCACTTAATAAATAAATGAGACACGCTTGAATGCACCTGAAAGCCGTTGATTTGAATGGAGTGAGACTTTGTAAATGATCCCATTCCCAGCATTCATTGGGTGTGGGTACGTTGATACGTGTTACTCCTCACGGGCTATTTAATAGGTATGTGCTGATAGAAAACCCACATAGACAGCAGTGATCATGCAAACTCCACACCGAGTTTCAATCCTGGACCCTCAACACGATTTCCAACACCTTGTTATTAAGGTCAAAGTTGATGCTGATGGTTGATGCTGAGGAATGAGGTCATTTTAATGTAAGTGACATCACAAGAGGATAAGGGATATTTATTTATATGAGGCAAATATTGATTTTATTTACCAATTATCATGAAACTACAACAATGTTTTGAGGCAACAGTAAGTAAAAAAAAAAATATATGGAGTGAAATTGTCTGAGATGATGAGTTCACAAAATTGGAAGAAAAAAACATCACAGAGAGCACGCACACACTAATAAAAAAGCTTGTATGTGTGTGAATGCGACATCATAGTAGTGTGTGTGAGAGGATCCACAAGTGTAAGCGTGATCTGTTTTTTCAATCATTTTCATTTTCTCACACAAATTTGCCTTTTTTTGTGAATTTTCACTTTGTAATCTCAGAGAATATCCAAGTTTTTTCTCTGGCAAACTTGCAACTTTATGATCTCAGGCTCTTTTTCTTATTTTTTTTATTTTTTTTGAACTTATAGTGGCCCTCACACACCGTTGTATGAAACAGATGCTGTTGAAAAACATTTGAGTTTTCTCCGGTACTGTTTGGTTATATTTGATTTGAAAACTCTCAATTTTGACCGACCGGAATGGACGTGAACAGAAATTCCTCTCGCCTGTTTCGAGGCCAGGGTTGGATGAAAAATTCAAGCTCGAGAAAAATGTAATATCTCATTTTTTTTTCAGTCCAAAACTCACAATTAGATTTTTGAGTCTACCTACCTACATACAAAACAGCTTTGTCCTTGAAATCAATGCTGAAATTATAATTAGACGTTACACTAGATTTGTTGTTTTGCTCTTTTTTTTGTTTTGTGTTGGTGTAACTTCAAACATTCGAGACCACGGCCATCATAATTTCCGTGTGGGTGTAATGAAATAAACATAAAAATGCCCATCACCCGAGAAAAAGGCTCGTGGTAAGAATGTACGTTACTGATTTTCGACAAACTGTCCAAAGGATTTCTGTGGAGCACATTTCATTTGAGACAACCTGTATCTTGTTGACACCTGTCCAAGACAGATTCTGTTTCATGTTCTGCAAACCAGGATCGATACCTCTGACACGGTGTCACGTGCGCAACAGAAATTCCTCTCTTGTTCTGTCTGTATTTGCTGTTCTACCGTTCGAACGTGTTGTACTCCGTGGGACGTATGAACCGAACCCACTGTCCACTGACGCCTCAGACGTTACGTTTAGGTTCCTCAATACTGCCGCACATTTACAAACTCAGACATAATTTGAATTAAGTGCTGCTAATAATCATCGGACGCTGAGGATCAGGACCAGAATCAATAGCTTTAGACTTCACGGAGGTAGAACAGATAAATCTGGGGAATTCCAGGTCTTCCTGTTCCAAAATCTGGCAGGATCACCCGGGTGAGGAAATTAAAAATCAATATGTAATAAACCAAAGGAAGAACGGCTTCATGTGATGCAGGATTGCATTGAACTGCGAATAATTAATGAGGGGGGAGAAGTAGGATATGATTGTGAGAGTGTGTTATTTAATTTAATGTCATATGAAATAGTGACTAGGATCAAACAGCGTTACAGTTATCTTCCCTCTCTTTTTCTCTGTCTGATCAAACTTGCCTTCCGGTCCTCTCACATTCTATAAAGAACAGGTGCAGCTTCCTCTCCAGCAGTGATAAATCAGTTCCACCGTGCATTTGAATGAATCACCTCTCCTTCCTCCCAAATTTTGGCGAGCAGAGCCGCTCGCTTCATTCGCCGGTGCCGAACCCGCAGTGCGGCCCCTTCACCTCTTAAACTCGGAGGAAACCACCACTCCAGGTAAAGATTTATTTTTAAATCCGAGGGAAAAGCCCACATTTTCCGGATATATTGTACAAGGCTATATCGAGCACGTCCAGAATGAAAAGAAAGACTACTTCAGCAAAAACTAAAATGGGCCCCAGTAAAAATGCCTTCAAACCCAAGGGTTAATCAATACTGAATTAAAAATTGAAATGGCGGAAAATGCTTCGTAGACATGGTTTGGTTAGCTTTGAATAAATGAACGCGCTACAAATCCTTTTCTCTACATTCACTGTCCACAATAACAGCGCTCGCCTCACCGGGGGAGGGAGCGCAGCTGCACCAGGAGCAGAATGAAACAGATAATCCAGAGATTCTCCATTACTGTCTGCACGTCGGACAATATCCGTCTCCGTCAAAGACAGCATTGTCCGACGAAAGAAGGGAAGCAGCGACTCACTGTTCAATTTTATCCAGGCGATGCAGACATTTCGCTGAATGAAATGCCTCATCCTCACCCGGGAGCGCCACCTCCTGACCCCCACAGCTCGGGCGTGTTTTATACCTAACGCGTGCGTAGGATATCGGGGGGGATGGCGAAGGCTTCCCTGACCCGCCTGATAAGAGACAAACGAGCAGCGATTGAGCAAAGGAAGAATATTCCTGTGAGCAAACAAAATCAGCACATTCACATCAACTCCCCGCGATCCCTCCCGGTCCGTCTCCATCACTTTATCTGTAAATGAGATCATCCGCCAGCCGAAGACACCGGGGTGGTTCCTGACCTTTAAAATAACACTGCTACGCCGTAAAACAGGGCCGCTGTACCAATCACGGCGAACGCAGTCCAAACAGGCAACGGGTCAAAATAGATCTGGGATCTGAGCTAGAAAATATATATTTTATTCATAATGCGGAGGACCTGACCTGCATAATAACTGTCTAACCTTCAGCACACGCTGTACGGTTTCTGAGAAGACACGCATTTTTTCACCGCATTCCCAGGCAGCTACCTGATCGCACTCTTTCACAGAGATTCAGCAAAAAGACGTCCTGCTCACACTGTTTCCACATTTACCACTACACGTCGAAGGAAATCTCAGGAACTTTGTCTCCTGATGCTTTTGATGTGTGAGGATGTTTTAGAGAGAGGATTGTAATTAGGTTTTGTTGCATTTGCACCACAGGCGTGGGTAAAAAAAAAACCCCAAAAAAACCCCAAATCAAAGCACATTGAAGAAAAGGCAGAAATTTCACATCTGCTTTAATTACTCCACTTTTCCTCACAGATTTGAAATATAAACAAAGATTGAATCCAAGGGCAAAACATCATACACATCTACTGTATGAAGGGTTGATTTCCTGTCTCCTGTATTATTTGGAGGCCAACAGGTTCTGGAGATTGTGACGGTTATGGGAATGATGAGCCATGATGGTTTGTTATTGTCAGGTATGGGCAGTAATTCTTTTTTTTTTTTTAAGATTATTTGGTGGAGAGATAGACAGGACGGACACGACAGAGAGAGAGGATGACCTGCAGCAAAAAGAAGAGGTCACAATCGAGCCACCGCCACAGCCGCCCACTGCAAACATGCAATACTTTAGTAACCCAGGTGGGACTTGAACCCACAATCCCCAGCTCCGGAGGCTGATGCCTTATCCATTAGGCCACTGGGTCTAATAAAAATTCAGTTTTTGTTGTATTGATGAGCCGAGATGAGTAAACGATCGCTCGTGTAATCACAATCTTGGGTATCTCGGTAAACCATCGCGTGGTTCCACTTTCGCTTAAAACAATGCAACTCATTACGTTTCGAGTCAGACCTCAAGAGTTTGGTTAGCATGGGTGCCGTACGCACACGTCTGGATGCGGGCTTGCTCTGATTAATGTTAATCACCATCCAGCAGTGTTTGATCAACACGCAGCAGCTTATTATCTTCACCTCGCACACCGACGCGCTCATCCATCTGCCTGTCCGCTTGTTTTCCGTCTCTTCGGGCATCACCGCGGAAGTGGCAGCTCTCACAGCACGGTGCCGAACCAGGGGAGACAGTCTGGCACCATCACCCATCAATCCGAGATTTCATCTGCCGTGACACTTTCAATTAGTATATGGTTGCACCTCACAAACTAACTACAGAGCCTGCGAAAGCCTCTCCGGCTCGCTGTCCGTCCGCAATCGGGGTTTCAAGCGAGCCTAGAACGGGTGTGTATTTTCGCTTTTTGACGCTAAATGTATAAATAACCAGCCATGTTGGACGTGTTTTTCTCCTGTCACTCACTGTCAGAGGTGATTTTGCACTGCAGCAGCCAATTAGTATGCTCTCACTCAAATTCAGCAGGGATACCAAGTGACAAGCGTGAACGGAGGCTACGCCGAGCTAGATGCCTATACTGTCCGGCAAGCCTGACAGATCACAGGGCCAAGCTGACAGGTGAGCTCCGCGCACAGAATGGGATTAATGATGATTCACTGCGTAAGGCCGGAGCTTCAAAACAAGTAGCCACTAAATGATTTAATAAGATATAGGGTTAATATCTCAATAATTAATACTCCTTTGACTGTATCAGCTGCTAGCGCTCCGCTAAGGTGGTTCACGTGGTCCTCGCAGTCATTTTGCAGCAAATCTCGTGAATCGTTACAGTCAGTGGATTTTGTCCGTGCGGGCCAAGGAAGCCTTTTTCCAACGTTTCACACTGATTGTTACAGACAAATTCATGCAGCTGATTAATGCAACCCATCTTCACAGAGTGACCTTTACGACGGATGGAGACAAAGAGGAAGTCGTCCTTTTAGCTAATGTCGTTTAATGCACTGGCTTCTGCGGTTGAAACAATTGATCGACGTGAGAATACCCCGAGATGTGGTTTTCAGTCAGTCAGGAGTCTCACGATCGAGCGGATGGTTTATGAAAGCAGTTTGGCTGAGGGCGCTTTCACACGTACCTTGACTGGTGCACATTCACCGAACTTTTCAATAGTATGGGTCGCTTCAGGCAGGACCAAAACAGATCACTTCCACCCTGCTCCTCCGTCAAAATTACTGTCTGCTTCTAAGTGAGGACACATTTTTACACATTGGTAGTCCGTACCATTGAAACAGTCCATATCGGACTACCGTTCGTAGTCTGTACCCAATCGAAGGACGTACGCCACGGCTGAAGAAGATAACAACCCTGATGAACGAGGACCAACAAAACGTAAGAACGAGAGAGAAACAGTCAAATTGTCAAAGTTAACAATCTTAGACTTGATTTCATTAAGGTCGGCGAGAAAAAAGATAAATGCCCATATTGTTGTCCGTGAATTCCCAGTCTTTCAGGTCATGGCTATCCAAGAAAGGTTGGTAGAGGATACAAGGAGACCTCTACCCTCTCATCCAAGGGGCTTCTTCAGCTCTAACTGAATTCAATGAATTCGTGGACCCTAAGGGCAGAGACACAAGAGAGAGTGGTACGTTTCACAACAAAATGTATATAATTTTTGAGGAGTCAAGAGTGGTTCTGAACAGATTTAGACAAAGCGAGATGCGGGACGTCCACGTCCAAACGGACAGATGGCTGGAATGTGACTGACAGAGCAAACTGAGTCTACAATCTGTAGTAGTAGGAGGCGGATTGATGATGAGTTGCAGCTGGATCGGCTCCTGCCACAGTATACCTGACTCCAATCCTGCAATCAGACCTCGCGCACACACCTACAGAGACACACACCGACACACACACACACACACTCAGACACTAAGAGAGACCAGGAGGCAAAGGGCGAGACGATGACATCTGCTTTTGTAAATTCGGTTGCTGCATTAGCTTCAGCAGATTGAAATGTCATAATAGGAGCAATGATGTTGCAATGTAAAGAGCTTGAGGGGGAAAAAATTGCAGAAAAAAAGAATAACAGTGTTCCATTTCATATAATTGAAAGATATCAAACCCACAAAAATAATGCAATGTACCAAAATATCTCTATTATGAGTATTTTCTAACATGTGCACAGCCGCAGTTTATTTAAATGAAATTGCTGGACAGACGTGAGGAGTAGCTCACAGAGAGATGAACAAAATGATTTCAATCTCGGGGATTTTAGGTTATGCTGACAATGTTTAAACTCAGAATCTGAGAGTCTGCGCTCTAATTGATCATTAAAATGAATAAGAGATGAACGAATGCTTCGAGGCTCAATTCAAGGCTCACAAGGCTGCCGTTGAAATACCTGCAGACAAATTAACAAGTGGGAACAGAGGAGACTGGGGAAATATTTTTAGAATTTTATTAAATCTAATGTAATATTGTATCACGTCGACAATACAAAGTGTTTCGGTTATCTCATCTGATCTCCCTCTCTCTCTTTGTACAAATGGTCTCCACCTGTTCCTCCCAGATGCTAATAAACAGGTGCTGTTTCCTTCCCGGCAGGAATGATAAATCCATTTTACCGTGGATTTGAATGAATCTTCATTTCCTCCTCTAACTGTGTTTTGCTCTAGTACACAATACATTAACACACCGGTGCCTGTGCTATTTAAGTGGCTTTTAGCATCCAATCACTGGCTCGAAATGCAATTCACACTATATACTGTACATTGTACGAAGACAACATCTGTTTGGCGTTTTTGGTTAGGATTTTGGATTCTGCTCACCAGTCCACCAGTGTGGAGACTTGGATTAATTACAGAGGGAAGGATTTTCTGCACCAACTGTTGCTGTATGTAGCTTAAGACAGATTAGTCCCTGAAAAAGCATAACCTTTTTTAACTAACTAAGCACTATAGGAATGTAATTTCAATAAATATGTCACTTTAATGGTGGATTTAACATAAATTGTGAAGATAAATACGATACAACATGTCTCTTAAACAAATTACAGATGTAATTGATTAGATTCAGCTCATTAAGAGGCCAACCAGAATAACACAATTTTCAAAAAAAACACAGGAAGACTTCATATTCTATAATATACCAGAGAGAATTGTCCAAAATATTCAATATAATTACTGGATTATCAGATCATAATTTAACCCTTTGTGGTTAGGAAATTGTCCAAAAAGCGCCTTATGATGTAAAAAGCCGAGCCGAGAATACCTAAGGCAGAACAAAATAACTTAGAAAATGCAATTAGAGGGATTAAATGGAATGATATTTTGTCTTATTCTGATGGTGATTCTGACTGCCAGGTCTTTTTGTCCACAATCCAATGTATAATGAATATTTTTTGAAGGAAAACAAAATCGAACTGCAGACACACACAAAAAAAACACACACACATAGATAAATTGATGAGAGAACGTGATGCAGCACTGGAAGCAGCTCTAAAATGAAAATTAGATACTGATGGATTAAAGTTGGTGGGAATATGAGATGAGGGAATAAGATAACAAGAGAAATTAGAAAAGCGAAAGCATTTTTTGAAATGAATATCGACCTTGCAAAAGGAAATTCCAAATTGTTTTCGGAGCACTTCAAGAAGTTCACGGGGAAACATCACACAAGTAATGAAAAGCACCGTGAAATCTGTATTACACAAGATGAAGCTCAAATAACAACAACTATTAATTCATATTTTGTGGAATCACAAGAGACACAGATACATTTCCGAAACAAAAGTAAGAATAATTTGAAATAATTAAAATAACTCCCGGAAGACGTTCTAAATCAGGGATGCGTATGAACTGGACACGATGTTCTTGAAAATGTTTAATGATTGTTTGTCTGCTCCAATGACAAATGCTATCGCTACGTCTGCTCATGAAAGGGTCTCTCCAAGAGCACGGACCACGCCTATGTACAAAACAGGCCGTCAAGTGTTTGTATGCAGTTAGAGGCAAATTAGCATAGTGCATTTAATATCAAAAGTAATTACAAGATATGTAGCAATGTATCAATTTTCAACTTGTCCCCTAAATGGATGCAATTCTATACTGAAGGCAAAGCACAGAGGGTCAAGATAAATGCTGAGCTGTGATATTGGTGTGCATCAGGGATCAATGCCGGGGCCCTTATTGTTCAGCTTTTATATACACGATCTGAGCCTGAAATCCAAATATACACAGATGAAGCGGTCATTTGTGTACATAAAGAAAACAGTTTGCATGTTCGTCACTAGGAGCTCAAAAGATAATATCACACCTGATGTTTAAACTGATATTCAGATGGTTATTGAAGCATTTATTTCATTCCGCCCGGACTATTTCGTTTCGCTCTTTCCTTTCCTCAGTACGACCTGGATCGACTTCATACTTCTGCAAAGCTTCTTATCGGATCTTTCAAGTGGTCCCATGTCACACCTCTGTTGATTCATGTCTGGCTTTCACATCCAGAACTCTGCACCACCAAGCACCCTCTTACATCAGCGAACTCCTTCAGCCTTGTGTCACCAGGAGGACTCTCAGGTCCTCCCATTAGGGTCTTTTTTCTGTTCCTCTGTCCAGACTAAAAACTAAAGGTGACAGATGTTTTGCGGTCGTGGCCCCCAAACTCTGGAACTCTCTGCCTTCAAATCTAAGATCTGTGGACTCAGTGGACTCGGCTGAAGTCTCATCTTTTCAAACTGGCCTTTGCGTAGCATGTTATTGTGCTTTCATGTCTGTCCGTATATTTTATTCCTCCTATTGTCTTACTGTTTACTATAGTTTGTTTCATGGAATGTATTCGTTATTGTTCTATTTCATGTGTTTTAGTTCTATTTTATGGAACTTTGTGACAAACGCCCATCATTATTGTTACTGCATAAGAAATCATCAGCTCCTCCCCCCTTGGTGTTTTTATAACGAAGAAAACAACCATACTCTGTCATTTATATGTCATGCATTGTCTTGTTTTCAAGTATTTTGCATGTTTTTATGAAGTACTTTGTTATATGTACAGTCTCTCTGTTCCTGTTTTATGGTATTTTATGCCTTTTGGACCTGGGACTACAGCTTAAAATTAGCCAAGATGGCTAAACTGGCACGTTTACAGAAATGTCTATTAATGTGCACTGTCCCTGTAAATTTAAAGCGTATAAATAAAGCCTTTCTGACACCCACTTCATTGACTTTAATAGCCTTCGAGTGCACTCAGCATTAAATCACTGCAGTGCAGTAAAATTTAATTCACTTAAAATACACTGAAAATACGTTTTGCTTATACAGTCCAGGCTACGGTATATACACAAACACACAGCGTATGCGCAGAGACATATAATAATATTTGCACAATCATAAAAACATAAACACACAGGCGTACACCTACGCCACGCACAAATCTAATCTCACGATATTTCAACACACAGAAAATTCACAGACAGAAAAACATCTAATTAAAATTCAAACGGTGTAGTGTGGTGAAACAGTGGGCTCAGGCTAATCAAAGCACACTCATTTTCCTCAGCAAAACTAATTATAAATTCCTCGACTACAGCCATTCAATGACATAACCATTAAATCATAATAACAGAGGCAGACCCCTATTGATATTTTGCTCGCATGAGGACCGATGAGTTCTGTTGTACGAGCTGAAGCTTTGAAGCTGGTCTTTGAGGTTTAACTTCAAAGAAATGCTAGTGGCTGAATGATGAAGATGCTGAGCTGAACCAGGATGCCAAGCAGGCAAACATACAGTAAATGTGTATACTGTATATAAATATAGTAGGGATTCAAACGTTTGGGAAAATCCTTACCCGTGTTACTTTATCGTGTATGTGACAAAGATAGGTTAAACAACAACGCAATCCTGGAGGCGATGGTCTTTCTGCAAGGCCTCTTGTTGTTGGATTGAAAATAGGTTATTAACTGGTTACAACAATGGAGACAGGCTGAATTTCTGAGGCAGTCATTCGAGCCATGATATCACTGATTTTGTCATTTGATGTGTTTTTTTCAGAACAAAGCTCAGCAGGGAGGTCTGGCTGGCTTTTGCTCAGGCAAAACACAGCCACCCATAACAATCCCAAAGACCTCACGACCTCTGCCGACTGGTGTGAGTTCCGAGATGCCAATTAACGTGCCTGTTTACAAATGGGAAACAAATGCTTTGTTAGTGTTTTTTCCTTAACATGTACAGTTCAACTGTCGTGTAAACGCCTACACATGTACATGGTCGCACCGCTACACATATAAATCTGTGTGTGGATATATACTACAGAGTGCGCAGAGTACTACACACATTTACACTCACTCATGTGATTTTGTTGAGCAGATAAAAGGACTTCATCACCTCAGCATTAACACACAGGAGAATTAAGAGAGTACTGATAAATGGAAGGGATGTCCACTGCTTTATTTTCTTTATTTCTTCTTATTTTATCTAATATTTTATTTCATTTTAAGCCGTTGTCGTGACACCGGAGAGCACTGTAGTTTGAAATTTGTATTACAGTGACATCCTTTCAGAGAAAACTGAACATTGATTTGTCATCTAACCAAAGTCTGTTTCATCCTGTGACATCATGAAATGTAAAATAACAAATAATGATAAATAATAAATAAACATTGATCATCAAGATTGTTCTTAAACTACGTAGGAGAATTTGTCTGGTGTAGCACTGTCCTCAAAACAAATACATTTGACAGGTAATAACCCAATTTGACGACAATGCATACGTTGTCTGCATCAATATGGAACTCTGCAGAATCCGTCGAAATACCGGCCACTGTTGCACTTGAAGGATTCCTCCTCTCGCCCTGCCCAATTCATTTGCTTTTCACAACCAAGGGGCTTTGTTGATGATTTTTGTGAGGGCCAATAACTCACCTTCACTTCTCAACCCTTAAAAAATAAAGCACAAAGGCATATTTAGAAAAAGTTTCTCTCTTCGCAGCCATTACTGATATCCTGCTGATGTCTGGAGTTTCCAAACTGTTTTTATTCTTCCTCTGCATGTAGAAATCAATGCAGGCGCAGGCTCTGAAAGGCTACGAAGGTCTTTTAAATGGATTCAAGAGGATAAAAATGGTAAAGCACGATTCTCAGAATGTTTTTTTGTTTTACTATTTGTGACTTCTTTCTGTTTTTGCCATTCCTGGTTTTATTGTGTTAGGTGTGTTTTGTGCAGGCACATCCACTCACGTTTATTCTCTGTGTTTGCTATGCATTTTACATGTGTGTAGTTGAATCAAATTGTGCAAATGTGGCTGTAAGTGTAATTTCACAGTCACTGCTCCCCTGGGCCTAGTTTACACCCCAAACTATCAAGGTTTTTTGCCACTCACCTGCTTTTCACACGTTTTAGTTTGGCCTCATGAAGCTGAAGAGTCTGTTTATGTAACTGGTGCGTCACAGAAAACCAGAGATAGAAATTAGATATAAAAAGTTGACAGTTTAAAATGCATTATTGGAATATTACACCCAAGACAATTGAAGTGCAATTTTGATGCACTTGCACTGATGTATTAGTAGTATTTTCCACATTCCAGGCAAGAAAATGAAAATAAATTCATAATGCCATTAATACCATGCCATTATGTTCACATCTCGGTAAATTTGTGGCGTGCTCTGGTTGTAATCACACAAATAAACATGTTTTAGAATATGTCTGGTTGCTTTTGTTCAAACGTGTCCAGTTCTCCATTATTTGGAGGTTAAGGGAAATTGCACCAGCCATTATCTGGCATCCAGGCTGTTTGTAGGATTTATTTTAATTGATGAATCCCATTTTTCATCTGAGGGCAGAATGACAATTGTGTGCTTTCATCTGCGCTGCAATTACAGGATTAGTGGCTATTTTGCCTTTATTAGCATCTTTCAGCCCAGGGAGTCTCCTCCAGCTCTTCCATGACAAACATTTCCTTATATGGAGATCGCTCCCAGAATTGGGGCGAGATCCCCACAGATGACATGGTCAAGAATTTTTTTTCCAGAGCACTCACTTTGTCTATGTTTGGTGCGAAAATGGAACACAAGTGTTCGTAATTTCATGCTAGACTCAGTGTGCATGGTCTTCATGTGGAAAACTGTCATGCGGCTATTTGCAACATTTGCACAGAACTGTAAAAGAGGTGAAGTCAAAAGGTTAATAAAAAGAAAAAGACAAAAAAAAGACACCTTACTTATTTCATTCATTTATAGATCTACTATTCACTGATATCATAATGCTGAATTGTACTGAAAGTTTACGTGCTATTACACAGTTGAACCTGTGTTTGACGATTACAGTTAAGTCCATGAAGCCAACAAATCGCCAAAACAGCCTACATAGTAATATGTATAACGGCATGTTTCTGTTCTCAAGGGGCTAACTGTTGAACTTGATAAATATTCAATAGAAAGTTAAAATACGCATGGAATAATTCATGAACTAGTAGAATAATCTCCGAACTGCGGAATGAAAGAGATATGTCGTAAAAAAAAGTGTTGCTTGTTAGAATTATCCACTCGTTTTAGCATGCTAATGTTCGCTATTCGTTTTAGCATGCTAATTTTCGCCATTCGTTTTAGCGTGCTAATGTTCGGCCTATTCGTTTTAGCATGCTAATTTTCGCCATTCGTTTTAGCGTGCTAACGTTGGCCACTCGCGTTAGCATGCTACCGTCCGCAACTTGATTTAGCATGCTAACATCGGCCACTCGTTTTAGCATGGTAACGTTTGCGTAGGTGCTAACAAAGTTAGCTAGATGGCTCAGTATTCTGTTGATGCTAGGTAGCTAGGTACTACTGTCAATTCAGTCACCATTTTGCGTCCAGCTATAATACCTTTTGTCATTTTGTTTGTGTGAATGATAAAGTGGGAAAAATAGTGTCCACTATCATAATAAATGTCATCAGTGTCAAAATTATCAGTGCAGCCTGAATTCATTGCAGATGTTGGTAAGGCCATACTGGTGATTTATGACAAAGGTAACAGTGGTTTTGGGTACATGTAACCCAACGAGCTACATAAAGAGTATGATATTAAGAATGTATTGTTCTTTGATAGTTAATGTTAATTTTAGCATATTGATAAAGCAAGCTGTGAACTCTTAAGTGTATCAGTTACAGCGAACCTTGCGTTTGAGTTAGTTTTGTTATGGTCATTATTGAAATATGACAGAAAGAAAGAAGGGTACTTTATTGATCCCAGTTGGGAAATTAATTCTCTGAGGAGCAGTGGGCAGCCAACACATGCACATGCACACACACACACACACAGACAGACACAGTGGATCTTCTACCTTGCCTTGGTCAGGGGCAATGGCTAGTGTGATTAACTTAACGTACATGTTTTTGTGGGTGGGGGAAATCAGAGCACCCCGAGGAAACCCACACAGACACGGGGAGAACATGGACACTCCACACAGGAAGGTGTGATGGTCAACCCCGGGATTCAAACCCACAACCTTCTTGCTGTGAGGCATCAGTGCTAGCCCCCATTCCACTTTGCCGCCAATGACAGAACGACCAAGAACATCCTCTGCGTGTATGTAAGTTGCATTTTGATTTTGATTTCACAATCTGTTCAATTGCAACACACAGTCTTGGTCAATTTTAAGTTGTTTATTTTGAATTGTGAAAAGCAACGAGAGATGTGTTATTGAATCGAATATACATGATAACACAAGAGTAAATAAAGCACAACATCCTACACGCTAATGTGTAGAACTGTATGTCTTTGTTCTCAGCCGTCCTCAGCTCAGAGACCGGTAACACATTTGGTGTGAAAAGGCCTTAAGACTTGAATGTTGCTGTTGTCCGGTAGAAATCTTTGCTGCCTAGTTTTAGTTTGTTGCCAAAATACTTATGAATTATATAAGAAGTTATAGAAAGGCAGAACGGATGTATAATCAATTATTCATTGGTTGATGTGATCCTTTAACTGACACAAAATAATGAAAATCACAAGTTTTAGCTGATAACGTTACTCTAATTTTGTAGATTTCTTTTTATTTAATTCCACATTTTTCCCAAGTTGGAGATTTGGCATTGTGATTTTCTTAATGGTATTTCCTGGTATTTTAAGTATTTCCCTTTCCATGTGATTATATTTTATTGCTGAAATTTTTAATTAAATCTTGAAGCGTTTCAATCATTTTATCAAAGTAAAACATCAACCACTGCATGGCTCACCAGAGACTTTTCTTTAAGGGAGCGGTGTATGCCGTGACATACAAACCGAGACAATGTTTTAAAAAAAAAAAATCAATCTTCTATCTACCACTCTACTGTTGATTGCATGAATACACAATTGGAAGTCTCGGCTCCTGCGCCATCTGTACTGTGGCGCGCTAAGAAAATAATCTATTTAATTTCCCTAGTGACCGCAGGTGCTATCATTTATCTTATCCAGAGAGACTTTGAAAATAGATAAACACTCTTATTAGAATGAGATAAATCTACCTTACCATATGTACCCTGCTGTGCTCCCTTATGCTTAAGAGAGAGGAATGGGTGTCTATGGCTCCCCTGATATTTAATCCTCAGAAGCCGAACTTTGCCTTGATGAATTCCTTTAATAAGTTTCAGTGTGAGTTTCAGCAGCACAGGCAGGTGTGCAAGGAAAGTCAGGAAAAACAACAGCAGAGAAAGTCCAGTTACTCTGTGTTTTGAAGGAAATCACGATAAAAGTTGAAGTGTCTGCACTCTTTTTTTTACAAATTCTGTGGTGAATGTTTCAGATGTGTGAGTTTAAAAAGCTCAGATCGATCAATAACTACATATATCAATCTGCACACTGTGAAGAAGATAAACATCTAGAGAAGCTGACGCGAGTCCAATGTGCACGTTGGGCAATATGAAAGTAAACTTTTTTTTGACATTAGAAATCAGCCCCCTTGAGGAAAAAAATGTTTGTTTACAGTGTTTGAGTTCGTATGGGTCATTATTAAAGGCAATCGAATCATGTGCGTTTTTCATTTGATTCGCAAAAAATGGCCCCAAAGACTGTTTTTTTAATAGATTTTTTTTGTTATATTTTATTGTGCATTCCAGCTAATAATCCATCAAACTACATGTTGTTGTGTTTTTGATATTGAATTAGAAGTTATTGCTTTTTGAAATTTTTATGTTAACATAATCTTACCAGGAATACAAACACACAAAACATCCCATCCAAAAACCACAGAAACAGATTATTTGTTCTGTAGTCTACATGATGCAAATGAACTTAACATTACTTGACAACATCCCTGCACGTGTGCACGCATGCATGTTTGCATGTGTGTGATTATGCTGCTCTCATATAGCCGGATCTTGTCTAACATTATGCCCTGCCCCCCCCCAGCCCTTCTCTTGCTGAGAGCTGGCATTTGAATTCATGTTTGCGTGACTCTACTTAAGAATCGGCCCATTACTCCCTCCACCTCCTTCTCTATTTTCTGTCTTCATCCCAACCTA
>OMNV01007922.1:20013-38362 GCA_900303265.1 Brotula barbata | reverse complement strand
GGGGGGGGGGGGGAGGAGAGGGGGGGGGGGGGGGGGGGGGGGGGGGGGGACCAGCCCAGACCCCCCTCTGGGCTGACCCGCTTCCTGTCCTCTCCGCGCTCTCCTCTGGAACGGGATGCTGGGTCCAGTAATGCAAAAATGTCCACGCGTGAAGAGTCAGTGGGTGTGATGAAGAGCAGCCCAACGTGAGGCTGATTCATCTTTGTGCGATCTGAACGCCCGAGTAGTGAATGAAGTGTGGATCTCTCAGCCGCCATCCTTTGTCTCTCAGTCCCAGCAATCAGGAGCCAATTAGGCATCAACACAGAGAGTGGGCCGGCTGCTGTCAGTCTGGGGCTGAAGACTCCACAACCAGGAGGATGAGGATGAGGATGAGGATGAGCTGTTTAGGCACGGTTGTAGCAGGAAATAGCAGCTTTTCTATTATTCAGCTCTACAATGTGTGTGTGTGTGTGTTTGGATCATCATAACTGACAGCTGAAGTGTGGTGAGGTGTTTTCTCCTCTGCCAGTCTGCAGCTCTACTGAGGAGGTTGACATGAAATTTATGAGCGTCATCAAAACCAAAAAATGACTTTATTTACTCGTCTTTAATACAGGACGGTCAGAAAGAGTGAAAGTTTTAGAAGGGGATGAGGAGTTCAACACAGCTGAGGAGTTTCAGGCATCCTGTGTAGAGACGCCAAGGAGCAGGAAGCAGGAGGGAGGGAGGGAGTGAGGGAGTGATGGGATACAGAGAGTTAGAGTACAGAGGGACCCTGGAAATGAAACACTTACATATCGATACTTCACTAAATCTCCAACTTAAAGCTGATTAGACAGTTAAAGCTCTGCTCTCTCTCTCTCTCTCCCTTCACTGGCCAAAACCCAGTCAAAGTCATTTCTATCCACCAAACTAAAAAAAAAAAGATTGTTCACAATAGATTAGAGGTCATTTTAGTCATATCGTCCTCTAAAAGTCCTCCCAATTGTGTGTGTTTAGTACCTGTACGTCGTATCATTGTCCCATGAATCCATTCACCCATGAGATAATTATCAGAGTAATTTACCGTCTAAATGATCACCCGTCGCCGCCCCACCTGTTTGCTGTCTTTGGCTGTTAGATTAAAGCCCAATTACTGATTTAACGTAAGCTGCTTGTGATTCATTAAGATGTACAGCAGAAGTCTTTATCGTCGAGGCGATCGAGCGCGCCCAGCCAGCGTGGCCGCCGTACTCATTTATCCACCGGGAGACAGATTTTACTGGCATTTGGCTCTCAGCGGGTGTTCTTGTGGGACCCCACCCATCGGGCGTCCCTCTCCCTGTGAGGTGAGCGCTCATAATGCTAACACAGATGACACAGGTGGGCTTCCGTGGGACGGGTGGTCCGCCCCTGTCTCTACCTGCTCCTGTGCCAATCTGTCCAGGCTTAAGTTGGGCGACAGCTGTTGTCTCCCTCTGTCCCTGCACTCTGTATCACCTCTTTGTCTCCTCCACGTGTCCTTGTCTCAGACATCTCTCTCCTCCTTGGCTCCGTGCACATTTATGCTTTTAGAAGGGAAGCGGCGGGCGCACGGTGGCGGTCATTGTGCTCTAATTCGGCGTGGTGATCTCACCGTGTGTCACGGCCCGTTTGGCAGAACAAAGAGCCGCTGTGTCACCGCGCTGTCACGTCTCTTTCTGCCTGACTGGACGGCCGATTGCCAAATCAATAACTTGATGTAAGCGCTCACTAGACCGTGAAGCCACTGGGCTAAATGGATATGCTAAAGAGCTCGCTGACCGAGGAGGCCGAGGTGCCAAACGCTGTCAGACTCTCTGTTTACATCCAAGAACAACAACGGGCTCCGTCCTTCACACGACACTCGACCGAGTTTGTTAACAGTCCGTCCGTCTCTCTTCTTCTACAGTCATCTCGTGGCCAGTTGGCTTCTCCGTGCTGCAACTGTGCCAGTTGTTCCAAGCATGGCCCCCACAGTGTGAAGAGGCCAGAGAGCTCTTTGTGTGACAGACAAAAAAAGAGAGAAAGAGAGGGATGAGAAGAGAGCTTCTGACTGTGACTCTATATTAATTCAGATTTGAGCCCATTTGGTACATTTTTTTCCTTTGTTTCATATCTTTATCTGGGCCCTGCTGCAGCTCCTCAGGTCACCTCAGGTCCATTATCAGGCTCCACTGTCCTCCTGATGAGCTCTGTTATGTTACGTTTGTTGCTGCCACACTCCGGTCCAGCAGGTGGCAGTACTGCACAAATAAGATAGTTAACCAACAATCAATAAAGAAGAAGGACAAGAGCAAATAACATAACAGTGGGGAGATGATATCATCAGATGAGTCGTGTGATGACATCACTACTGTCAGGAAACGTAGCTCGGCATTTTCAACAGACCACTATGTGGCGCTATGTATGTCAGCCGGCGTATCGACCACCTTTGACCCCTAAACACTCTGAGGCAAACAGTTACTCTTTCTAAGTCTCATGCTTAATTTCCCTTGAAGTCGTCTTTAATCTGGATGTTCTGGACAGAATGTTTGACAGATTTCCCCAGAATGCATCCTGGTAAATTTGATATCTTTGGAACTTTTTGGCCTCTTTTCGTAAACTCATGAAAGATTGATGGTTACCTAAGAATGTTTGTTTCCCAGCTCAGGTGTTTCCTTTCCAGTTCCTAACCTCTTCTAGATTGCAAATATGAGAAGACCAATGAAGAGTTAGATTAAGTCTTCATCCAGTTTAGGCAGAAGAAAACTCACATCTTTACGTAAAGACCTGTGAAATGTTCTTGAGTTGTTTTTTTTCTGCACCGTAGCGTTCCATTTGTAACGTGTGTCTGTCCTCTCGGACCTGCCCACCTAACGGCGTGTGATATAAAAGCATTGCCTACAGTGCGTTCCCTCTCTCCGTGCTGTCAACTCGCCCATCTGTTCGGTCTGACGGTCTTGGCGTTGACGTTGGCGTCCTGCGTGCCTCGGGGCTGTGTCTGATCAGCTGTGTTTCCTCTGTCTCTGCCCGTCAGAGATGTGGTACTGGGTGTTCCTGTGGTGTCTCTTCTCCTCGCTCTTCGTCCACGGGGTGGTGGGCCTGCTCATGTTTGTCATGCTGCAGCGCCACAGGAGAGGACGCCTCATCACCTTGGTGCTGGTCAGTGTGGGGTTCCTGGCCTCCCTCTCCGGAGGCGTCATCACCAGTAAGTCCTCTTACTTTCTTCCTGTTCATCCTTTTCTTTTTTTTTTGACTGGTCTCAGCAGTGCTCAGCATCCACTCATCCAGAGGGAGATCAGAGGTGACAGAGAGAGAGACGGAGTGGGATGAAGAGTCCACTCCTGTCAGGGAGAGGAAGAAAAGAACCGACAGAGACAGACCGTTCGCAATTTAAAAAACTATACAAACGGAACAAATGATTCCAAAAGATCGCAATTAAGATTAAGATTGAAGCTAAAATTCAAATAGATTTGATTTGATTTCCTCTTATGATTCTTCGTCACGATAACGCTGTGATATTTTGATGTTCTGTATCATGGCGCTGTAGTGTTTTCTGTGTCTGTGTCTTCATACCTGTCAGTCTCTAACAGGCCTCCATCACTGGCAGCCTCACCATCTGTCTGCCTGCTTTCCCTTTTTTATTTATACATATTTATATATATTTATGTATATTTTATCTAACTGTACACTGCAGCATGTCTGGCTGTGATATTATATCTCTATCTATTTGAGCCTGTGTAAATAGCCCAAAGTCCTTCTGAGGAACTCTTAAGGTCACACTTCTCACACACACTCACACACACACACACACACTCACACTCAATCACGGATGCAAACCAGCCCCTAAATAGAGCTGGTTTGCAGGAACACTTCATTATTAATGTGCAGGAATCAGAGGATTGTTGACAGTGCGAACACTCCGCTCTCCACCCTGACGTGTACACAGGACAGCAGAGGTGATGGAAAGGTCGCGTTGTGCGAGGAAGGACAGTCGTCAACATTTAAAGCCGGCCGAGTCTCTGATTTATTTATCTCCCCGTGTGGAAAAATCGAACCGATCTGCTTCAGTCCTGCTGTTAGAAAAACATGAAAAGTTCCCGTGCAGTATTATGTTGCTGTCCGTTTCCATGACGATGTTCCAAACCGTATACTTTGTGATTGTGATAAAAATGACAGACTAACAGGAGGAACAGCAACTAAACCCAGTATGTGGGTAGACAGTCAATAAACTCCCTGCAGCTCTGTGGAGCCACGCAGGAATTGTCTCCATCTTTTAATATTCACGCACATATTCGACATATTTGCACGACAAGATGTAAACAAGGTTTCAATAAGGCAGAAAAAACACCCAGAACTCTTGTTACTTTTCAGGTAAAGTGGCAATAACACAATTCAAAAATACTCCAGTACTTTGATGTAATGTCTTACTTTCAAATTTCTGTTTGACTTCATCAGATGTAGATAAATATGAACTAGTTGTGAATCCTAAATGATTTATGTCGGTATTTCAATGTTTTATAATTCTCTGTCGTCTTCGGTAGATGACTCTGTTGATTATCTCCTGACCCTTCAAAGTCATCCTGCCGTCCCTTTGGGAGGTCCGTAGCCCCGTGTTTGCAACTCTTGAATCATCACATTGCCTCATCTTGTAGGAGATCATAATCTTTTCTACGTGCAGCCTCAAAAAAGTTTGCAAAGTAAACTGCAGTTGACGTCAGATTTCCCTCGGAAAAGCAGAATTAGAAATTTGCAAAAAATAAAAAACTTCAGTAAAGAAGAAACACAATCTCATATGTCCACTTTCTCCCACAGGCGCGGCGGTGGCGGGCGTGTACCGTGTGGCGGGGAAGGACATGGCCCCGCTGGAGGCCCTGGTGTTCGGCGTGGGCCAGACCACCCTCTCTGTCGTCATCTCCTTCTCACGAATCCTGGCCACTCTGTGAAGCACAGCATGCTGAGGGACGAGTGGATCGAGCCAATCAGAGACTCACGGGCACTCGGAGAAGACAGCGTGGTCGCATTCGTGGGACGGAGAGGACGCACAAAAGAGGTGGACCTTTGGAGCCGAACGCAAGACGGCACCCAGCAGCGTCTCGGTTTCTTTCACTGGTACGATGGGAGCATCTTCGCTGCAAGTTAGAAGGTACTCAAAGCAGAGCGGACGAGGGGGACGCGACGGAGACAGGCCCGTCCTCATCCTCTGGACTGAAAGCCATGTTTTGGGTGTTGCCAGAGTTGCATCACCTCTTCGTGCCAACAGTCACCCAGATCACCCAGATCACCCAGATCACCCAGATTTCCACGGACTCTCCAAGGCTTTCTGTGGGAAAGTCAGACATCAGTGATGACCCGTGAGGATGATCTCATAGTCCTCTAGCGATCAAAATGCATCACAGGAGACGTGTAAGAGCTAAAGTTAAGCGATGAAGAAGTGCGGAGGGTGTGACAAAACCCAGCAAAAACAACTCTCAGCGTCAGGATCGGCCTCGTCATCGTAGTCCGTCACAGTCGATCTCAATCACTCCTCCGCTCCTTTTTCACCGTCTGACCCCCTCAGCAAGATGCAGCTTTGAATTTTGCACCTTCCGAACATTGGAAACTCTCTGCCTGTGGTGAGGAAGAAGTCAAATCAGCAGGCGTGGAGCAGATCACCAGCATCCGTGCTACGTTCCGTTCACGTCTCGTCAAAAGAATCATCGTGTGCCAATGAGAGCTCTGAACAAACAGAACCAGGGTTTGACTGAAAACCCTCACGAGTGCAAAGGTCATAAAGATTCGCATGCGCTCGGTTCAGGTCAGTGTTAGGTTTTCCAGATTCAGGTTTTAGGGAGATGTGCGTTGACATTAACTGTAGAGGAAAGAGTTATTTGTGTCGCTGCTGGACAGTCACAGTTCCGTTCTGTTTCCTGTGTCTTTATCTGGGTCCGTCCGTCTCGGTTGTCCCCAGATTCTGGACGTTTCTTATGGCTCCCTCTCTTTTTTTTTTTGCTCATCCTGTTTTTTGCTGTTCTTAGGTTTGAATTTGCGTATTGCACTGAAATGAATCTGCCTTGTTTTCGAGCTGTGTGTGCTCATACTGGTTTAACCCATAAACACACAACTATTAAATACCAGAAACAACGACAAC
Organism: Brotula barbata; assembly: GCA_900303265.1. NCBI lineage: Eukaryota > Metazoa > Chordata > Actinopteri > Ophidiiformes > Ophidiidae > Brotula > Brotula barbata. The sequence goes on along the minus strand of OMNV01007922.1, from coordinate 32,271 downwards.
AGACACCAATAGTTCCATTCTGGTGAGATTTCTGCTCTCAAAAAGTGTCTTTTTTCTTAAGTTTCATCTCTGACGATTGTGCTCGACACTACTGAATTCATATAATACTAAAACTGATTTTGCTCGATTTCTGCAAATGAACTACACATGCTGACTTCTTACTTTAGAGTTGTATTCACTTTACTATCTTTTTATCGGGTCCATAAGTGGGCTGACGGAGGTTGTAATGCCAAAGTATCACTCACTCTCTAGCTTTATTTATCATCTTTATTCACGTGTGATTGTGGCTGCAGCCAATTCTTAATAATGTGGGTTTTTATTAAGTTTTAGGAACTTTTGCACATTGACTCGTCTATGAACTTACTGTCAGTTAACTCCATAATCCTATCGCTCTTATGGCTTTGACAAAGATGAGATATATTAATGTCCTGTGAGGGTTTTAGCTCTAAATCTATATGACGTGTGTGAGTTATGTAATTAACGCCGCTCACCTTCAGTACCAGCTCAGTACACAGGGGGGCGGTGTTGCACAGACATGAAGTGGTTGAAGTAGCCTGAATGCAGAGATGAGTGAGGATTTGAAAATGATGAAAGTGCTTCAGAGTGTTTTGATACACAAAATATTTTCTACGTGGTTTGGAACTTTCCCCCAACGTTAAAAACATCGAAGCACCGAACTAAAAATCATCTCGATCCCTTCTGTGTGCACAAAATCCAGTCTGCGTGTTTGAACGTTTAAGCTCAGTTTCAGGGCCCAAACAGGAGTTACCACTGATGACTCACCGCCGTGACATCTGTCTGAAGCTGTTGTTGACAGTTTCGGCATGTGCGCACGGTTCATGGGAGAGGTGACTTTCGGGTGTTGTTTGGCTGTTCTCGGTGTAGGACTGTGTGGTTGTGCTGTGAGTGTTACTAATGTAACGAGATGTTCATTTATATCCTCTCATTCGGGGTCGGACGCTTTCTTTAATGGAGCCCCGGAGCTCCTCTTTGTGAGTCTTGGTCTAAAATGGTGAGGACCTAATTGTAAGTGACGCCGTGTTCACTGAGTGATGTCTTACGTAACGTGTTGGGAACCTTTTATTTGCTGTAACAATGTGTTAAGAACCACTTTTCTGCCAACGAGCTGGCAGGGGGACGATAGCTGCTTGACTGGAGTCATTAAATCGACGCACGGCGACATCCTGTGCTGTATATAGCCATAGTGCACAAAGTCTTCACCAGAGGAAGATCACGGTGAACGGTCCACGGCTGACACACGTGCGCCGGTCTTTGTTTTCCAGCTGGAGTGGGTGGATGACGCTGTGTACTGTGTGTGTGTGTGTGTCTACTGCAATACCTAATAATCCTCACCAGACTTTAAAAAGGTCATCACACAGATCCCCAGCTCAGTAATGACGCCTCTCTCACAGGCTTATGTCCAGTCTCCTGTCCTGCGAAGGCCCCCCGGTCTCCCTCCGTGGATCCAGACTGGACTGTGATCTTGCTGTGATTGCACGTTGCAGTGAAAAATCAGATGAAGTGTGAATGGACTGCGGACAATCCAACAAGAGACGGAGTGTTGTACAAAACCCAAAGTGGCGCTTGTAGATAATGTACGATATGTTCTTTTTTTAATTTTGTACCAGCCGAACAGCTGATATTTATAACTATTGCCTATTTATGTACAAATTGTTCTCTTGTACATACTCAGCGGTCAGTTCAAATAAAAATGTTTTGCAGTATAAATCCTCAGGCCCTGTTGTTTCCCGTGGCGTGTGTGTGTGTGTGTGTGTGAGTGTGTGTGGAGACTGCTCTTTGAAATGAGAGCTGCAGCCGTGTCACTACTCACACTTTCTGTCAGGAGAGGTTTGTTGATAACATGGACAGAGTTCTCCGTCCGCTCTTCATCCATCTGCTGGTCCTCCTCGGTGCTCTCGTGGTTCGACATCACTCTGCCTCCACTTTCTGGCTGACTTCACAGTTCCTCCTCCTAAGTTGTGTGTTTGACCCCCTTTCCTATCATAACTTTCAGGTGCTAACAGCATGGAGATCCTTCATGGTGTCAGGATTAAAGGTTCAATCCAGATTAGCAGCAAAATTCAGCGTTGATTTCTGCTGGTTGATGCTTATAATCACCAGCACGTTAGGATACAGTACATTTTCTATCATTTAGGTCATTGAGTTGAGTTGACAAGTGCAGATTTGTTCACTCTTGTTTCAAAGTGTTTTTGTCTGAAGGGCTCAAATAAACACTTGACCTTTGTGTATTTTAGATTCTTAGGGATAAAATTATCACTCATTGAAAAGAATATGTTCCTCCTTGGTGTTGTCATCCCTCCTGAATGTAAATTGGTTTTATTGTTGCATGCGTGTTTCGATGACTTTCTGTTATGTTCACCCTTTGTGAATTAAAGCCATTGAGCAGCAGCAGCAGCAGCAGCAGCAGCAGCAGCAGCAGCAGCGTCGGCCTGGCACAAAGGCCCCGTCTGTGACCCCATGTCTGTCCATTGTGACTCTGTTGCCCTTGGAGTCGTCTCCAGTCCTACGTGTCTCCTGATGACATGACGTGTGTGACGTGAGGCCGCACCTCGACGCCGTCCGTTCAAGCCCGTACCGCTCATCAAGGGTCTGCTTACAGGGGCCATTTTTAGAAAAGCCAAAGATCTGTTTTGTCTGCCCTTAGACGAGGAAGTCGGCTGTTTTCATTTGGTGGTACGATATCCAAAAAAAGCATCCAGTGTGTGATGCCTCCTCCTGGTCCTGAGGGGGCAGGGCTGACCACACCACTCCACGACAGAACAAAACACAACTTGGACCCAAACACAATCGGTTGCTCTCGTATCTGATCTGACATTTCTTCACCATTCCAGCCGTCTTGAAAGAACCTCGCCGCTGAGGTCATTTTTCAAGGCTGCAAAACATTTCCACAGCCCGGGATGTACGGCCGCTCATCTATGCTGTTGAATGCAAGGCGGAGGGAGGATGATGAGGCACAGTCAAGGAATTTAATCGTCTCGCTTTGTGCAGATAAAAGGACAAAGGTCCCAATTTGTTATCAGCATGTTTTTTGTTATTTTATTCTTTAGTGGCTCATAACAAAGTCCGTGGCCGAGCTTGTGGTTTCCACTCGTCGTCAGCTATGCGGATGCCGGTTTTATAGCCAATAAGACAGAAGGGCTGAGCAGAGCTGATAAGAGCTCAGTATGTGCCACAGTTGGTGCACTGTGACAGGAAGTGTTTCATAAGAGGTCAGGTCTCCGTGTATTAATGCACTCACGTGTTCGTTCTCTTTATAGAGGCTGTCAGCCAGCCGGGGCTGTGTGTGTCTCTATATCCTACACAGGATAAACATGTTTAGGTGCTCTTCCTGTTTGGGGTCTAACGTGACTCATAATGACACTAGAATCCTCACTCGCTCAGGTTTCACAGTGACAACAACAATTCCACTCAGAAATTATCGCAGCAAACCAGGCGTGCTGATCTGAACAGAAATAATCTGTCAGTACGCTTACATGGACTTTAAAACTTGGATTATTATGAGATTAAGGCAACAAATCCTTTTTTTCTCACATATCGTGCATATATCTAACTGTCAAAGGACTGGAACTGGAGGAATTTAGTGGTACAAACATCAGAGTAGGCCTCCATGGGAGCAGTTCCTCAGTTGGAGGGTTCATCTCTTGCTGTGATTGTTCAACTTGTGATGTGAACTCAAAGAACAACAGACTCTGATTCTGTGCATTCATATGTCCATACTTACAGTTACTTATGAATATATCACAGTTTGTACTTTTTTTGCTTCATCAGTCAGGACAAATACTCAGGACTGTTGTGAACATGCAGGTGCTAAATGTGACCACGAGGGGGCAGAAAGGTCCACGTATGTTGATACACACAGCATTGATGGCTCAGCGTTAGTATAAGGAAATATAAATTGTTGCAGATTAACATAAAAAAATATAAATATCAATGTAAACAAAAAACTAAAATAGTTAAATACTTTTAAAATACTTAAAAATACATCACCATACTATCAGTTTCTTTCACTACTTTTCAGAGGTAAATCCTGTGAGAATGTGGTTGATGGACTTTACACAGACGCCATGTTAGTGATGGCGGTTTGTGATGCTGTATTTTTTCAGGTCACCTACAGCACTTATGTCATCGTGGTTTCCTTCTCCTCATTTAGCACACAGGGCAGTCCTCAAACAGGCAAACATAAACGAGGGGAGACATTTTCATCAGCTTAAAAGATCCTAAACCTCTTGAAAATGACCCTTGGATGTTACACCGTTTGTAGCTCATCAAAGCCACGTCACACATCCCCTCACTTTGCAGCCGCCAGTAACTTCTCTGAATCGCTCTTTATGCTGACCACCGAGCCACTCGCTGCTATTGTCTTATTGTTTCCTCCACAGGAAATACTCGAGAGTTGAGCATGAGTGCAGACAAGGGGATTGCATGCTTGCTTTGAAAAAAACACCCACGCAACAATGGCTGGAAGCAGACCAACTCTTTTGACCCGGCGGATCACTTCACATTATTGACCTTGCCTTTGTGCTGGGTGACTTGACTCCAGCTGCTTATAATTTACAGTAGATGAAGTGCAGACAACAGACAAACAGTCAGTGAGGCCCGTCTCCGTCAGCGCCTGCCGTCTGGATGAAGCTGTGATCTCTGTCTGGGTTTACGTTAGAGATCCTCCAGACCCCCTCATCTGTAATATCCTGAGTGTGTCACATTGTGCATGCTGGGTAACGTTGAGGAGTTTGTTTACAGTCGACGGAATGCGTACATCATTCCTCTTCAGTCAGTGAAGTCTGGATTTAGAATTGTTAGTGTGAGTGGAAAACAAACAAGCTGCAGTCTGATCTCTCCTTTGATATCAACAAATGATGAAGAGAAAATGCTTCTTTCTTCACCTTCAATTGTTCCTCGTTCAACACTCCCCTTCTTCTCCTCCCCCAGACAATGTACAATGTAGGCTCCTGGCCCCCAATGGGTTCCACCTCTGTTGTTGATCATTTTCTGATGGGGTCCATTGTCTGGACCAGCAGCAGTCGCGTGTGAGGGACAATGCGACAGACTTCAGCCAACATACCGGGTTCAGGCTCTGCCTCCCACGTGAGACAGGACCAGAGTGTCTGGGATGAGCTCATGAATCATCACTATCAATGAATGGAGGAGACACCCGCCAACAATAAGAATAATGATGATATGACCATTGTTGTCTCAGAGATGAACACTATAGAGGTGTTTTTAAAATGATATCCTCATCTAATTTAAACAGATATATAAAGAAATAATGTATATGCATAATAAATGTACTGGAGCTAACCTTTATCTGAAAAATATGGGAATATAAATATGAGAGAAATAGAGTTTTACAATCCTGACTGCAGTTGTATTTTACATGTTGTTCTTTAATTCACCACTAGATGGCAGCAGAGTCCATCATTCCAGCTGCCGCAAGAGCCGGATCTCTGCAGTGATTCATCCTCGGCCCCCCTGGGATTAAAGGATGAGGATGACGACAGTCGGGGCCCATCATTCATTTAGTAAGTCAATATCCGATCCAAGCTGTGATGATCCTCCGTAAACCGAGGTATTAGCCTGATATTTGCAGAGTGGGAGCCATGGCTGCCTCACACACCTGCAGCAGCCCACCCATATTTTTATGACAATATTTGTCAAGAAAAAACTGGAGAACTGTTTGAGTGCTCGCATTTATTTTCAGATTTACACACACACTTTTAAAAATCATTCATTTTTAAAATGTTTACAAAGGATGGATGTGATCATTTGTTTGTAGTCCAAATGTAAGACCAGACAGACCATTTTTATTATCTAACCAGTATAACCCTGCTGCTTTGAAATTGACAGCTTATAGAGAATATCATTACCCATCAGTGGGGTCGCTTCGTTCTTCAGCCATTTCATTATTTCATTCCTGCAAGCCAAAACTAAACAGGGAGGAAAAAATTCCACCTCCACCTCCATCCCTATAATTTACTGCACATACAGAAATATTCAGACATACACAGTTTATATTTCCTAAGCAGCACAATTTGACATATAAGTAGTTTCTGCTTCGGCCCACTGCCTTGCTCAGCAGTTCTTTCAGGGAACTCAACAAGCAACTGTGGTCGTGCTGCTTCTGTCATCTTCAGGCAACCACATCTGAAATGACAGTCATAGTAAATGTGCTGTAACAGGCGTTGTGTTTCCTGCTCCGTTTGTGAGCACCGAGGATGTTTGTGATGTCTGCTGAGACTCCTTTGATACAGAATGATGAGACGAGTCTCACAGATCACGTAGCATCGAACTGCAGCCTGTGTGTGTGTGTGTGTGTGTGTGTGCGACTCGGGGCGTAACTCCACTTGAGGTACTTCCTTCACATGACTTCTTTTCACTTCTAAAAAGAGTTAAAGTTTGTGATGTTTATTCTATTTCAAAATCACCATCATTTATTTAAAATGCAGGAAAGTCTGGGCCCTTCTTTATTTCTACTTCTACTTCTCCTTGTGCTAAAATGCATTTTACTTCTTATATAATTGATCTTTGCTTATCCTGAGTGCAGGCCTTGTGTAACAGTAAAGTGTCTGCCGGTTGCGCCTGAAACAATCCTCTTCAATAATGAATTTCCTCCGTGAAAAACGTCTTCGGGACCGCTCCACGTCCGACTCAAAGCGCTTATGTAAGTCTGCGCTGGACGAGCTGAAAGGCCACAGCGGTCCTGATGACATTCTTCAAGATGGCAGGGGACAATGGCGGACCCCGCTATCGGCCCCCCAGACCTGCCTGCCCGGCCCCCAAGCTTTCCTGTCAGGCCCTCGCCTTGACATTTTGATTGAGCACACTGGGTCAACGTGGTAATAAACCACCGCTGCAAACTCAGCCGCAGCACCGCCGTCCTCCGACTTTCACACAACAACAGGAGGCACAAGGCCGCTTTTATTGGAGAGCCATTACTCTCAGTCCGCCGGCCTTTCCACCGGCGCTCGCGGTGAAGCAAACGCCGATTAGCCGATTGTTGTACTTGGCTGGAATGTGACAGGGACGGTAGGTGTGGGCTGAGCCTGCAGGTTGCCGTGCACCAGATGAGAGCTTTACAGACATTATGTAATAAAACACAATGCTGGGTAGTGCTGACTGCAGTCTCTTAAAATAGAGACGATGCACCAAATCTAAGGGGTTCTTGTGAGAAACCATGTAGGGGGCGGGTACGGTGGGTCCTCTTCTGGTTCCTCTTAACGATACAACAAATTAATCACGGTGTAGAAACGGGTGATGAGGAGAGAGAAAAGTTGTAATTGTAAATAGAAGGAAATGGAAAAAAACAAACACTTGTTATGTTCCAGAATGAATCAATATGATACATTTTTGTGTCTGGATGAAATTCTTGGAGGATAAGCAATGTGTGGAATTTTCTCCCCAAACACAAATCGAACACCTAAAGCTGACGAGAGTGGTTTTACATCTCTGAAAATAATTGAAATAGCTGCTGTGGAAAGTTACCGGATAAACTGATCGATTACATAAATAAAATGAGGCCATGTAGAGAAATCATATGAAAGGTTAAGACTGTAGAAATGTTCTGTATCTTGACTAATTTTTAGGCATTATAAATCTTAGCAAGACACAAAATGCAACGTGCACATGTTTTGACACTTTGTTTTCTTCTTCAGGATTGCAGTGAAAATCAATACACTCCTTCCCTGTGTGGTGAAACACAGATCACAGTGAGGAGGACGCCTATAGATCGGCGTACGTTGCTCTCATTTCACCCCACGCCATCTTATGTGGGAGAAACCCGTCCTGCAGCGGGCTAATTAATTCTGGGGAAAGTCGTCATCGTGCTGTGAAAACGTCTCTGCAGAGGAGCGAGGACAGCATCGCAGGTAGATGAAAGTTCGTGACAACGCCGTACAGTTGGGAAATGTCTAAAGTAATGTGCTTTTTTTCCCTTAGAAAGAGGCCGTGGGTGGGCATGTTGTGGGGTAAAAATAAAGAGCAAAGAGGATGAGTCACCGTTCCCTCAATCCCATCCTGGATATAAATACACATACGTACACACGAGTACATGCATACGCTTTTCCACGCGTTTGCTGACATTACATAAGCTGCAGCGTGGGAGGTGTGATGTGATGCATGTATAATTTATCAATGTGGGACTGAACTGAGGGGTTGCTCCTTACCCAAGAAGGCCCCAAAGTCTTCATCCATGTTTTGTTTGCATTCCAATGGACAAAGCTGAGATTCGGACGCCTCAGCGTTACGGACAGAGGGCCCGAGGCATCGCGAAGAACACGAGGCGCTCATCAAACGTGACAGGAAGCGAGGAGAACGATCACATCGTCACTATCACGAAGCGCACCTCGGAAAGGGAGAGTGAAAAATCTCTGTGTAGTAGAACGTTGAAAACGAACGTTGAGAACGTTGGTGTGTCACCTCGGTGAAAATGGACTCCAGGCTGAGTCCATGCACAGAATATTAATGACGTAAACAGCTGGTCACTAAGACCTGCACGGGGACAAACGGCTCCAGAAGCATCAAGTGTTTCGGGATCATCTCTTTAGAATAGTTGAACAAACACATTTTCTGGTTAAAACCATCTTTTCAGTGACAGATGACATCATCGTCACTGATTTTGATGGAATTAGTTCAATTGTGACTAATAAGTGTGACTATGAATGATAAAGGCATGAATAAAAATGTTGTTTTATTCATGCATGCATTTAATTATTCATATTTTTCCAGTGTGAACAGACGCATCAGCATCAGTATCTGTGTGTGATGTGGACTTGAGACACGGCCTGAGCCTTTGTCCCTCTGTTTTGTCCACAGGGGGCGCCAGTGTTTGTAACCCTGTCCTGCAGGCCGCCTCAGTGTGAGTCCTCACTGCAGCAGAGTCTCCCAAACAAGGGAAAAAAAAAAAAAAGCTCTAATTCACTGATTGTTTCTTTTTTTTATGACATACAAACATACATATGTTGTTTCTCGACTGTTTTATTTCCAGCCAGGAGACACGGCGTGCTGCCGGAGCGTTTGGAGTCAGAAAAGAAAGCAGGAGAAAGCTGCACCTGGTGCCAGTAGTGTGTCGAGGGAGAGATAGAGATTTTAGAGAGCGGTGCAGCGGAGGGTCTGCATTTGATTTTGATTCCAGCAAATATAACATCCCGCATCCAGCAGATATTTGGCAGATTTTACTGCGTATGTCTTCATTCATGAAAAGCAGTTAAGGTTAAATTATGACAACAATGGCACGAGGTGACGAGGTGAAACGATGTGAAACTTTAATTTGCTTCATATCATTTAACAGCCGCTATAAAGTGAGGAACTTAAAGTATTATGCGTGACCCGAGCTGTATAATATAACACACACTCACACACACACACACACACACACACACACACACACACACACTAACACACGCGTGCACTCCCTGATGAAATGTTTTTTAATCTTTCACCGACAACGGCCTAGTAGGTTTTGCTTCCTTATGATGACACTGTACGGTTAGAGGATGAAAAATAATCACACAACGAGCAAAACAAACCACTTAAAACGGCAACAAAGCAACAGCACAAAACAAAACAGAGGCACGGACAGCCGTTCATAAAGCCTCTCTGTCCCAGGGATTAGGTCACGGGGACTTTTATTCCCTCTGAGATCCAATTGGATCTGAATGGAGGAGCTCCGGTGGTCTGGACTCTCTGGTCTCTGGGCACAGCATGTCAGTGTGAGCTCTTATTTATTCAAACCGTTGTTTAACTGTTCTGTTTATGACCTAAATCAGTCGAGGTTTGAACCACCAAAGGAGTGACATCTGCCAGTACTCTCAGCTCATTTCTCTTATTTTTCTGTTATTCCTCTTTTCATTCTAACCTCAGGGCTATAAATTACTCCAAAGACGTATTCATATCAATAAATACAATCTTTTACGTACTCTAACATTGCTTCATGTATTCGGCCGAAGAAGAAAAATTACCATTCTTACGAAATTGATGCCTGGTTGCGTGCACAAATAAAGAAGTTGCTACTTAATACTTTCACTTCAGTATTCCAAGTAATTTGTTTGTCCGGAATACATTCGCTATAGGTAACATAATGGAATAGAGTTCTCATTCTTTCTGCTCTCGTTCACCCTGGAAAACCATGAGAGTGTATGTTCCACACATCCTCTCAAAATGGTGTATTAACAAGGAGCTGTCATCTACTCAGGCTGACACTCTGAGCATTTTCCCTTATTAGCACAGCCCGGCCTACCCAACAGCAGGGATTTTTCCCTCTGAGGTCATCTCACTGGAAATATTGAGACAACATCAGGCTTCTCCGTCGAACACACGGCTCTAGCGTCGAGGATTCTCGTCTGGTCTTCCTCATCCGATGCTGTGAAGATTTGACCGCAGCCTCGGCTTTGTGTCGTCCTGCGCGGAGGGAGGAAGTGTGTACCAAAGACACGACGCAGAACAACAACATCTTTAGGGAAATAACACATTGGCAACGCTTGAAAAGGCGGTTTAAACCTCTCCGGTCTGTGTGGGCACAGTGAAAAAAAAATCACTTTGCTGAATTTTTCCTCGTTTTGTGAGTCGCTCAGAGCCAGATTGAGCCACCGAGGAGGCACCGCAGCGCTTTTCCAGGAAATGCTGTGTTAAAAGCTGGCGTTGGTCACTGTGGGTTTGTCACCAGGGATTATTAGTGTGGGGCAGACGATCTCACTTAGCACACTCATCCATTGTTTACATAGACATGTGCAGTCCTGATTTATGGCAGTAACCTAGTTTCAGAGTTTGAAAGGATGGGGAACCATCTTTGTTTGTATCTTCCTCTCCGTTCACAAGCATCTTGTGAAGGCAGCAAATTCATTTTATTTGAGAAAATAGTTTGCAACCTTTAGCATGAATGTGGGATTTCACAGTCTTAATCTGGTGACCGATCTAATCTGTTCTGTGTGTATGGACATTAATGGCGGTTCGGATTGTTCATATTTTAGAGAGAGTTGTGCCTCTGCTGTGTATTGACTGTTTCTTGTGGAAGAACAAAGGCAGCTGCTGCTCTCTGACTTATCATCATCATCATCATCATCATCATCACGTATTCACTCCACAGCTCTGCACGACCTGCACAGCTGTGATAATGGCTGACATTGGGATACCATCAAATGTTCCCAACCATCATCATCTCTGTCTCTCATTCTTTCTCTCTCTCTCTCTCTCTCTCTTTCTCTCCATACACACACACACACACAAACACACACACGCAGTCCTTCCCTGTTTTTATCGATAAGCACCTCTGGATCTGTGCCTGGCTGTTTTTATGATTCCTGCGTGCTGCAGGAGTTCGAGTGTGTGGTTTCATTCACTTATATGAGTGTGGAAATGCTGCAATGCCACACACACGCCAACACGTTGCGCACACGTACCTTTTCAATACGACAGAACACTCAGATTGAGAACCAGAGTCACATTTGCTGGATTTAAATCAGTCCGTTTGCTCCTTTGACGAGCTGGTTTATGGCCAAAGAAGCAAATATGACATCATATCAAAGTAAAAATCTATTAGTTTATTTCTCTGTGGACTAATGTGCAACTATGTTTTACAATATAGGGACCTTTACCTAAATAATGTCAAATCTATTAATAAATAAAACTAAAATCAAAGCGAAGCTTGTCACTGCTTGAGCTCTGCACAAGATGGGATAACAGCGTGACATTAAACGTATCATAGATATGAGGAGGCACGGCATATTTTCACATTCAACCCCATCCTTGTGGAACTGGAGTGGATCAGGCCTTCTAATTGATTATTTCATTGACAGACTCAGCTGTGGGGAAGGCCTGGATGTTGCTTAATTCCTGCCTGGATGTCACGTGGTCTGTGAATGGAGCTCTGAGACAGTGTGGAGAGCTGAGAGAGTACTCACTGCTGCACACTGCAGCACAAAGAGACAGCTCTTGCGCGGGGATGCCTGGTGTTGTTATTGTACATCTCAGGAAGGCAGGAAGGCTCCGTGACCTCGAATTCATTCGCTGCAAACAAAGTAACGAAATCTGACTCACACTGTAACCATTCAGCTCGAACGCCGGATGACTTGAACAAGAAGTTGCATCACGTTTGTGGTCGCTCGTCTTGAGGGTCGCGTACGAGCAGCCATAAATAACTGCACTGTTCGGTTTGTTTATTAGACAGCGCCGGGATGAGCGATAGTGGAGAGAGATCCCTTGGAGAGAACGTCTCCAGACAGCGGGGACGCCATGTTATTAAGAATG
>OMNV01007922.1:4676-16541 GCA_900303265.1 Brotula barbata | reverse complement strand
GGCGGGGGCCTCTAGGGGGGCTGACGAGCAACGACACGGCCCGGAACTCCTCACCGGTGCACGAGGAAGCACAGTCCGTCCGCCATCGAAGTCCGGGAAGCTGCGGCGTCGATTACAGCTCCACGCGGAGGGAAACATTTACCCGCAGCGCCACGGAAGCGACAATTGTCCGGTGGTGCCGCCGCCGCGGCCGTCGGAAGCCTCCCGCTGCCCGGAGTGCACACCTCGCGGCTGGGAGGCGGAGACGGGACCCCCGTTGACGTCAGTGGGCCTGTCTGTTTCCTGCAATAGAAAGTGAGAGAGAAGGTGAAGGCACAAAATACAGAGCTGCATAGCCTTCTTAACCTAAAGGTGTGTTTCAACCCTGACAGTGCCCAAAAACCGCACCTGTGAGTATGAATAAACCGTGTGCAATCGTTCCTGCTGTTTCCCCGCGTGTGTGTGTGTGTCTGTGTGTGTCTCTGCGTGTGTATGTGTGAGTGTAGTGCCGTCACCGAGCGCCCGCTCTTGTTAGCCGCAGCAGCGCCTGTGTTGTCGGACATGCTTTTGTCGCCGTGTAGCGTGTGTGTTTCTCCCGCGGGCTCGCTCGTCGTGAACTTTGCGGCGTGTGAGCGCGAGCTCCGGGCTGCCGTCACGCGCTCAGCCGCCTGTTGTTGTGGTCCGTGGACTTAAACGGAGACCCGTCCTGAGCTGTGCGGACCGGAGACAACTTGAGCTCTGTGGCGGTCTGCGCGGGGCTCTTTGTTGCTCTTTTTTGCTCTGTAGGTAAGCCTGAAGCTCCCTCTGTCACCCCGTGTGCGTGTGTGTGTCTCCGTGTGTTTGATAACGTGGAGGGAAATGCGTGTGAAGTGACGTGGTGGTGGGGTTTTGTCGGAGAAGGACAAGTGTCGTGTCCCGTCCGGGCGCCGTTGCAGCACAAACATTGAGGGGTTTTCCCTGGCTCCTCCCTCGCTTACAGGGCGTTCAAGTGTTGCAACAGGCAGCAAACACGCCATTCCCACGCCGCGCCGCGCCGCGAGGGCTGAATACACGCAGTCAAACACAGCGGTCTTCCTCTGCCGTAAAGTGACCTTCATTCATGTGGACAAATCCCGGTCCCTCCACCAGCACCGGTGTGTATTTGGAATTTCGAAGAGGCGTTAATAACCTCGCTGCAGAGCTGTTTTGTGTGTGTGTGTGTGTGTGTGTGGTTCGTATTTGGTCCTCAGGTGTAAGCGGAAGTCATGACTCAGTCACCGGCAGGTGCATTCCTCTCTGACCGGGCTAGGACATTGCGTTACAGAGCGGCATGAATCACCGGTGCTTCTATCGTGTCAGTATCAGGGTGTTTCCTCAAACGTCTGTGTCCTTGCACACACACTAGTACACACACACACACACACACACACAAACACACGAATGCACGCATGCATGCAGGCAGGCAGACAGACGGACGGACGGACAGACAGACAGACAGACAGTCAGACAGACACGCAGGCTAAATGTGCTCGTCTCTCCTCTCCAGCTCCTCCGCGCCCTCGGATTTGTTGTGATTGTTGTGATTTGGCGTCACTGCAGCAGCCAGGTGAGCATCTCGACACGCTTTAATCCCGCGTCCTTAATCTGTTGATGTGTGCGACCTGGTGCATGCGCCGAAATCCGCCGTCAGATGATGTCATTGCTCTAGCGCCACATGTACCAAGTGTATGGAGGAGAAAAATCAGCATCCAGTTGTAGTAAGTGTTATGTAATATTGGTGAGGGGAAACAAAGGCGGATTCCTCCAGCACTGCGCTCACTGCAACGTGCGTGGAACGGCAGGGGCGAGGAGCGGGGACGGACAATCCACTGATGGAGTGGGAGAAAAGGCAACAGCACATCAGCAAATAATCTGATTTCACAGAAACGAGGGTTTCTAATGTGCATCGGGCAGCACACAGGAGCATTTTCTCTCCAACTTGAACACACACCTTTTTTGTCCTGGGTGGCTTTTACCAAACCAAACCAAACCTCATCTTCACCCTGAATCGCTGACAACTACCTTCGTCTCCCTGTTTTGGGATGCTTCGCATGGATCGTTGCAGTGATCTAACTTTTGCACGTTGTGTGTACTACAGAAAGCTCCGTGCCAGCAGTCCAAGCAGCTCTTAGCTTCCATTCACCACACACACACACACACACACAGACACACACAGAGGAGCTTATTGTTTGCAGTGTTTGACATCCAAAGTGACATTTGTTAAAGCGAAGGGCAGGAAAGTGACATGTCAATCAGGTGTTTCCCGTAAACAACAGCCAATCCTGCTCGGTTTTTTTGAGATCAGGGTGGGAGATAACAGCTGCTGCAGAGGTTACATTGATATGGAGAAAACATATTCACACCTCCTCCCACTGACAGGAGACAGTAGCCCGAGCCGCACTGCACATTATGACTGCGCTGCTCTGAGAGAGAGAGAGGCTTCAGTCCGGCCTTAAATGAAAAGTCCGGCCGGGGCACCTGTTTGAGGGCTAAACTCAATCAGCGGCGCAATCCTGGACTCCCAGACGGCTGCCGGGGGGAGAGCCGGGCAGACTAAACACCGCAGGGCCATCACAGTGCCGTATCGATCCACTGTTCACGCTCAGCTCGCTCTGACTGTGTGTACGTGTGTGTTTCCTGTAGATGTACTCGGACCGTGGCTCAGGAGTCAGCTCTTCTCAGCATCCAACAGCAGATTCTACTTCTCCCAACATGCACCTGTGAGCCGAGGCTGGAAAATGCCACGCACGAAGCAGAACCACCCCAAAAATTTGAAAGGTGAGTCCACGCTGCCCGTCCGCGGAAAATTGGACTTTGTGCTTCCCAGATTTGTTTGTGAGACGTCATCCCTTTCAGCTGGTGGATGTGTTCATTTGGACCTGCTGGGTTTTTGTCATCGTTGCACAACCGCGTACGGTCGGCCTGAGATGAAGGGGTGGGAGGAGGAAAACAGTTACGTTACAAATCGCCACTTGTGAATCATCGCACAGATGAAGAATTGAAGATGATTACGCATTGAGCTGGTCGTGCAGCTGTGATATCTTGCGGCGTCGAGAGAGAGATTTTGTTGGTGGAGTTTGTTTGTGTGGCGTTCAACTTTAGCAGCACGCAGCAACCTCTCAGTTTAAATGGAAAAAGGAGGCACCGTAAGTACTGTAGTAATGCGAGAGACACACGGGTGCATCGCGTTCATCGCCACCCTTAGCGCTAACGTAGCTATCTCAAGCAAAACTGAGATGAATGAAACTGTGTCAAGGTTCACTTACAATTTGTTTACTGGATGAAAAGTGCTCACAATTCGTCACCTGGATCCTTTTCGCCGATGCGCCGGACGTCGACGCGTCTAACTCAGCAACCTGCCAAAATAAAAAGATGCTGTGCATATAGCGTTGTTAAAATCCCCTAACATTCTTCGTGCGCCAGGCTTAATCTGTAATCCCATCACAGCGTTTTATTCTATAAATATGCAGGGCTTTGTACTTGAACACTCCCTGCTGTTGGATTCAGGGTTCAGCAGTTTTAGTTTAGTTTTATCGTCTCCTTGATTTGGAAGCTCGCATTATACGCGAGTTTGTTGTTTAACGGTCGCCAACGTCTTCAGTCTTGAGTTGAGGTTAATATAATAGATGCTGGTCTTGTTCTGATGCCGTTTTGCAGCGGTTGAGTGAATGTCAGGGCACGGTTTAAATGTTCAGAGCCAAAAAGTTGTTTTTTTTTTGTTTTTTTTTTTTAAATAAGCAAAACAGCATCATTTCAAATAATAATTTAAAAAATCGCAATACATATCTCATTGGCGACTAAATATCACATGAGGAGATCTCCCTCCCCTACTGATATGTGTGAGCATGCACACGACGGCGAAATTCTATTGTGAAATGACTGTAAAGAGGGACTGAAGATGGTCATGGGAAGGATCAGAGTGCGTGTGCGCGCCTCTGTCGTGGCGCTCGGTGTCTTTTGCGTTCATGGCAAGCATCCCAACATGTCCCTCTCCTGAGCTCATCAACGTGAGCAGACAGAGCTGGCTTTTATTAGTCTTTGCAGATGCATACTTACTGTCATAACAGAGTCTTTCTGTAGTCACATTGTTTGCCTTGAATCCCGCTGAAAGGATCTCATGTGTTCTTACACTGAGGCTGCTGTTCTCTCTGTGACCGGCCCGTGTACGTTTCCTCTCTGCAGCAAACGCTTCCATTTAAAACAGAAAAGCGGCAATGCAAACCGTAAAGCATATTGAGGATACGGCATCTTGTTATGTTAATCCAGAAAACCTATTGGCTCGGAGGACTTTCTGTTGTGTTGAGAAATGACAGATTTACATGTTAACAGACGTTAGCGGTTCACAGATCTACAAATTTGCAGCGTTACACGCTGGGTGTGAAAATGTGCATCATTGCTATTCCTCAGCAGTAGATCCACGGAGCAGATTTCCCAATGTCTGCGAGTAGCAGCCAGATCCCTCTGTTTGTTTATCATGCGAACACTTCCTGCATGCTTTTTTCATGAAGCTTACTCAGCCAAACAACATGAATAATTAAGTTTGAGAGCACCAGAACATTACATTGGCCTACAGAGGACAGGAACGACAGCCAAATTAAACAGGGTTCTATTTTTAACCGTGACGGAGAATAGACCCGCATCTGATGCGGTGTCTTTATTATCGGAGGACAAAACATCGGCCCTTGTACGGACGTCAACACATTACAGTGACGGTATGTTGACTTGGGATTAAATAGCCTGTGTAATTATTGTGACATTCTCCTGGATCTCTGCAGGATTTATTCTCGCTAAATTTCATTGTTTTGTCTAAACGTGAGACCGTGTTTTCGTTGAAATAATATATGTGATTTTGTTCGTGTGCTGATTTATCGGCTGAGACAGCTTCACATCGGGATAGTTTCCTGATTTTACTGTGTGATTGAGTTGTGAATCTCAGCGTGTCAACACCGTTAACCTTAACTTGATCAAACTCGCCATCCGCACTCGTGTTGAAACTGAGTGACACTTCCTTATCTGCCTGTAGCTTGTTTGGCTTGTGTGTCTTGCTTTTTGCCCCAGTTCATAACGTCTCCTCTGGGCCTGCACTCGAGGCGTTTTCTTCATCAGGCAGGAAATACTAACTGCATGGCAAGCTGTCACATGCTTCGCCGTGCCGTGGAGAATGTCTTTCCTGCAAACTCAAGGCGCCCCCATCACGCTGCCTCGGGCCATCACATGATGATGCTTAGTCTCCAGGACTAGCTTTACAAATCGTTTAGTTTGAAGCGAAATGACCCTTTGACCCCGACGTTAGTTGTTTGCCAGTGTTGCTCCTCGTGAATGACTTTTCAGTGTTTATACTCAGGTCAGATGGCACAGATGGTAAACGGCTAAGGTGGTGTTTAAGTCAGGTTGTGAGAGGCAGTCTCGGAGCTTGGCAGTCGTCTGGCACAGCAATGTGGGCAGTGTTTGGCTTTGGTCGGCTGAAATCTGACTTGACACACTTTGTCCCGTTAGAGGACACAAAGACAGAGTTGTTTCATTGACAGCATCCCGGCCTAACTGCATTACTGACATGGTCAGGTTTAAGACAACAAAGCATTCTTACCGTTTGTGTGTGTGCGTGCGTGCGTGTGGGTGGGTGGATGTGAATGTACACGTGTAAGAGCTTTAGATATAACAGGCGAAGAGTTGGCGGGAATATTTTTTGGCCTAAATCTGCAAATGGCAGCATTTACCATAATACTCAATGCAAAAAGTGGATGTTTATGGTACATATAAGTACATAAATTATGTTAGCAAAGACTGAAAACAAAGACTCACAGCTGCAGACATGGCTATTAGAGACTTCAGCTTTTTATTTTTACTTCAGTTTGCTTGCGTACTGAATTTTGGGGAAAATCCATGTTTTTTTTTATGTGAATTTATCAGACACATTAATTTAAATAACAAGAACAGAAATAGTCTGCAGGTCATTTTTAGAAATTTCCATTCCAAAAGCCTCCCACAATGTATTTGGTAAAAAGGAATGCAAAAGAAAAATGTATTACAGGTTTCTCGACCATTGTTTTATACTGATATGAGTCAAAAAAGGGACCGTTAAATTGGAAAAATGTCTTCTTTTTTACCCACTTGCTTTTTAATTTCATTGGCATTTTGCAGACCTTTGAAGCACTTTTCACAGAGCTTCAATTTCTGGTCTGCTTACTTATTTACTATCTAGTACATGGCTGTGTGTGTGTTTGTGTGTGTATGTGTGTGTTTGTGTGTGTGTGTGTTTATGTGTGGGTGTGGAGGACCAGGAATGATCCTATGACGCAGTTTGTGGGTAACGAGGCAGGAAGTTAGGAACTCCGGTCCCCCTCCTCTGAATCTTTTGTTTACGTATGTCAAACAGCTGGTCTCCAAGCAGCTCTGGCGGGGACACACAGTAGTTTTCCTCTCAAACACAAACACACTCTCGCTCTCTCTTTTTTTCTATCTCCCTGAATATCCGCAGAAATGCACTGTCCCACGGCAAACGGAGAAATAATGAAATACGAGTGTCGACCGTCAAACCAAACATTGTCAGTTTAAATGAGTTAGTGGAACTCGTACTTTAAAAATAACCAAACACGACATTTATCTTACATTTATTTTATTCTCTTGTGCACTGAGGGTCCACACAGGGCCCCAGAAAGAAGTCTTGGGATTTGATTTTATAAATTACAGCTTCAATATCTTAACAGTAATGGTTAAAGAGGTACAACAAGTACGGTAACTGCATGTGTGGCACAAACTTTACCGAACAAAATGTCACAGTATTTTCTTAACGCGCTAATTTCAGGACTGAACGACTAAAACCTCACAGCTGGACATTTCCACTAACAGAAGGTTTTTCACACGGAAGAATAAAATGTCATGCGTCGCCTAAAAATGTGATTTTGTGGATCCTGTAAAACGAAATGGCCATAAATGTGGAACTATAAGATCTTAAAAGGATCGACTTCCCTCAAAACTTCAGACGCAATGAAGAGGCAACAAGGAGGCAGAAGAAAAGTCTCACTGGACGCTGCGTTGCTACCAGCATGAAAGACAAAAGGTAAGAAAGTTTCAGCTGCTTCTGACCTTCGCTTTCGAAATTTCTAGTAGCGTCTACAAACTAAGGGAGACACAGAAGTTGTAATATTTGTGACTGGTTTTAGTAAACAACATCAACATCGTGGTATTGTAAGGACAGTTTAGTCCTAATTTTTAGTGTATTTCTGGTCACAGCAGTCATTGTCCATGTAACAGCTGCATACACCTGTTACACAGTGAGAACAGTAGGATAAGATCTCAGTTTAATTTGTTTTGTTTGTGGAGCATTGGGAGATTAAAAATATGTTTGCGACGTGTGTGTCTGTATTACAAAGCTCAAACGTTAAGTGCGCGTGTATTCCAGGCTGACTGTATCATATTTTGACATGGATCCATTGCAGATTTAATTCATTTAATTCAATGAGCTTTCACTTCTTTTTGTCAATCAGAACACAGCCGTCATTAATCTTTGTGCTTCACATCCACAGAGAAACTTCATTATAGATGACGGCCATATCTGTAATCTGGAGGGAAGCAGAGACAGTGGAGTAAAACATCGGAGGACCTCAGCCTTCCTGGTTCTGTGGTTTGTGGTTCATTCCTGATTGTCTTCCTCATCTCAATCAAGGCCTGAATATTTGTTCACTGAAAACAGTACGAAGTGTGTTATGATATTGAAGCCCATTTTAATGGTGCTAATCCTCTCCTTTACTGCTTTAAACATTCTTATTGTATTTATTAATTGTGTCCATTTTTGGGCCTGTTTAGGTGCTCGTGAATGATTTAAAAATTCATCTGTAAACATTTGTTTTTCATCGTTTCACTTATTTTCATATATACAGTAATGTTGTGTGTATGTTTTGTAATTGTATTTGTGTCGTACATTAAATTGATTTGGTATTCCAGTTCTGATCTTTGCTCAGTGCTCAATTTGTGCCTCTCACCATCGTTCAAGTCTAAATCAGGACACCGAACACAGCAAAACCAATTCATAAATAACAAATGAAGCCATAAACATTAACATTTCACTAACGGTACCCATCGTATAACGTCAGGTGAAGAATATTTGTGAGGTTATAGGTGAAACTAGTTTTCCTTCTAAATTTATAACAAACCTAAGGGAAGCAGGAGGGGGGGGGGAAAAGTGCATTTACGGGGTTAAATAACTAATCCTTCTCTGGTGTGTGGCTGACAATGTGTAGATAAATGACACTGTAAGTGTTCATACACACTTTATCCTTTGGGAACGCTGCTGTTAAATAAACAGCACTCAGCAGGTAAAATGAAATGAAGTTGCTGTTGTGTTACTTGGTTACTTGCAGTGGAAAAATGTGACCCCGAGTTAAAAGCCACTGATTTAGAAACGAGTCCAGTATATTAACCTCCTCTCTGCCTCTTTCCTGTTTTGCGGTCGTGGCACTTACGATGCTTCTTCTCTCCCGGGTCCTCTTCCTCCTGCTCCAGCCCAGCGTGCCCGCTCCTCGGAGTGCCCGAGAAAATGCCCGGACTTGTTAGCAGCACCGAGTGTTTATTGAACACACACTGCATTCCTCGTTCCTTATTTTAGGTTTCAAAATAGATCCGGTCCCCTGCTTTAGAGAAGAACACGCCGTGTGATAAATGGTGAACAACCGCCGTGAAAGGGGCTACGTCTGACACGGTGGAAAATGTTTACACTGTAAAGCCAACGCAGGGTGACAGAGACGGAGTTTCCTATCGCACCGACATCCCTCACCGTGCTGACAAGGATGTTTAGCCAAAGGAATTAAGTTTGCGTCCATTATTATGTTAACCTGGTGAATGACAAATGCTCAGGTGGGATTTGCAAAGATGGGAAATTTATTATGCTTTACACGAGTGAAGATGCTGAAAGGGTTCTGCCTTAGTGATTGCTGTCTGTTGATTCGTATTGACAGTGCAGCTCATGTTGTGTTTCACTGCCCCTGTAATTTGCAATAAACTAACAACAGTTTCCTCATAATGATTAACCACAGCTCTGTCCCCAGCACTGACTGTGGTTAAAAAAAACCCGGTCTGAATAAACCTCACATTCTGCTGTAATCAAGAGATGGCTCCGCAAAGGACACAGCCACTTTTCTAACAAAAAAAAAATCCATATTTTTTAAGTTTTTAAGTGTAGTGCAGCAAACCGAGCTTCATTTGACCTCAGCAGTGTCTCATAATGGAGGTCACAGACGTTCACGATACCTCCTCTGTCAGCTCTTCGGGCTTGACCTCTGACACGCTATGAAGTTTCTGCTGAATCCCCTTTAATCTCCGTCTGAGCAGGCTCAGGGTCTCCAAACACCAG
Organism: Brotula barbata; assembly: GCA_900303265.1. Classification (NCBI taxonomy): domain Eukaryota; kingdom Metazoa; phylum Chordata; class Actinopteri; order Ophidiiformes; family Ophidiidae; genus Brotula; species Brotula barbata. Next base: position 7,195 of record OMNV01007922.1, on the reverse strand, counting down.
TCATCAGCTCATTTTTACCCCCTGATTTTGTAGCACGCCGCAACTTCTTTTGCATTAACAAACAAAACAAAACATTTTGATTTTATTCGGGCGCAGAAAGGGTTAACATCCTGGCCTCAGCCAATGGATTTTTACATGTTGTGTCACGATTAGGCAGCCAAACCAGTATTTCCGTACGGTGCCTTCAAATTACAGAGTGCGAATGCAGGGAGATTCACACAAAGGGAACTTCTCTCCCAGAGGCAGGAATAAACCAGGGTTTTAGCAACAGTAACTACAACAGACAGGCTGAAACTAGTTCAGGGATCTCTGTTTAGTGGTAACCTCAGAGAAGCTTTCACTTTGAGAGAGACAGGCAGGGAGGGACTTGGGACAGGGAGGAACCCTGGTAGGAGGAATTTTTATGGTCATATTTTGTGTGAATGAAATTGAAGATGGTGAAAAAAAAAAAGGTGGCTCCTCGCCTGCCAACCTGAAATGTAGGTTAATGTCTATTCCTTCTTTTTCGCGGTGGAATAAAAGCACAGTTTAATCCTTCCTCGCTGTGTGATGGTTTTTATAGACCCGTGTGCACGATAGATTCTCGGTGATGGAAACCGTGATCGGGGACTCGCTTCGACTTGCAGCCGTTTGAAGTAGCTTGTGCCCTTTTCCCATTTAGTGTGAACTCTAATTATTTGATATGTCACAAATAGCAGCGAGCTTAATCATCTTGGGCCTTCGCTGAGAGGAGGGCAGTAACTCGCTGACTAATCAGCCCTCAGGACGACTCCACCATGGCGGCAAAAAGCGGAACCTCCCCAACACCTGGTAACATCTGGGTTTGAGGAAACCAATTTGTCAGTTTGCTAATTTGGGAGGATTTCAGATGACAGCTTGTTGGGGTTAGTTATACTTTATACATATGTTACATATTGGGTCCCGTTGGAGGCTCCTAATTAGATATGGCCGGAATCTGAAAACGCAAGAAAGGTGTGGTGATGTTTTAAATAATTTATTTGAGGAACTGAGGCGTGGGTTTTTGACATTTTATGCCTCTACTTTTGATGATTGTAGCCCATAGAGACAGAGATAATTTAAGCTTTTTAGTCATTTTACTTACTCGTAGTAATAAAAATGCTTATTTACTTCTAACTTTTTTCTTTGTGAGCAGCTGCCGAGTGTGTTTCGGCATAGAACAGTTGCATTGACAAGATCTTGGATGGTAATGAGATTCATAATTAGAGCGCTGAAGATGTCACATTAAGCTTATTAAACGTCTAACCGTGAGGTGAACGTACAATATGTCGTCTGTTGCTGGAAGATAAAAAAAGTGATTAAAATGTGGGACTTTTCCCAATTAGAATGCATTCATTGATAATGCGGTCTAATGAACAAAAAATATGATAATACAAGGTACAGGGCTAACTTAGCTAAGTTAACTTTTCTGATGAAGTCATTAGTTTATTAACTCGAACATTTTGTCTGTTCAGTCTGTTGGAGGTCTTTGGGTTTTCCTCCATCCACCGCAGCTAAAACTAGTTCCTGTGAACAGAATTTCCGTCTAAATGTCTGAAAAACCCTACGTCTTTATCAGATAACGGTGACTAATACCACAGCTAACACCACCGCCTGTTCGTGCAGAAAATGCCTTGCCTGCGTGTGTGTGCGTGCGTGCGTGTGTGTGTGTTTATTTGTTGCTGTGGAAGCAGAAATGTAATTTGTTGTGATAGAAAATGTTCTACCAAGGATCAAAGCGTCACTCATTAACGGCATGCCAAAGTCTTTCGCCTGTAATACACCCTGAGCTGAGGCAGATGTAAGTATATCGTTCACCATAAGCTCGCCACCCACTCTGCCGTTTACGTAGTACCCCCTGAAGACAGATGACTTGACTCTTAAGAGATTCTGTGTGTGTGTGTGTGAGTTCATGGCTTTTGCGTGGGTCAGCAACAAGAAATGATGTCATATCAGTCAAATTATCTTTCAAACCTAAGAATTATTTTTGGTCTGCTCAGTAAACCCGCACCTAATGAACAAGTGACCTTCACACACACACATACACACGCTTACTTATCCTCTACAGGTGAACTTTGTGGCCTGGAGTGTCACTTCCTGGAAACTTAGTTGAGGAGCATTGATCTTGGCATCTCAGAAAGGTGAGCGTTGGCGGCAAACTGGGATGATGAGGGGAAAAACAGGGCGGAGGCAGGCAGGATTCGCCTCTGCTCGCGTCAGCGCGCAAACCTAGAACGGTGGAAGAAATTCTCTCTGCAGTGGTGAAACGGACCGCCTGTGAGCGTGGATGTCACATAATTTGGAGATGCACTCGTGATAAAGTGAGGTGGTGGAAACCTCCTATGGCGAACAGACTGAGGATATAAGTCATGTCGAGAGAGAAATGCCCCAACAAAACCAGCCTCTGTTAGAAGGGGACCGTTAATTCCCCGGGGCTCCGTTTTTATGATTGTGGGGAAAATGTGACACAGGTTAAGCTGCTGGAGTTGTGGGTAAAAAAAAAAAAAAAAAGGCAGTGGAAA
>OMNV01007921.1:0-18902 GCA_900303265.1 Brotula barbata | reverse complement strand
CTGGGGTGGTGCGGTGCAGCACCAGGCCCTGCAGCATTAATGAGCTTGTGTGTTTGATGAAGAGGACCCAGTCAGTCTGGCTGGGCGGAGACAGCGCCACTAACAGCTGCTGTCACCACCGCTGAGGGATCACACCGCTCCACCGGCTGCCATCACTAATTCATCACACACATACCCACACATACGAAATAATGCACAGATGGATTCAACCACACCTAAGGACACACATACGTTTAGCTGCAAGACTGATGTACACGCTTCTGCAAATCTGTGTCTCTTGCTATCCCTCTCTCTGTATTATACAAGAATACACATTTATATATCCATACACACACACGCACACATAAGGATAGAGTTCTCTTCTGTCTTTGCCACACTCACCAGCCTCCTTCCCTTCATCCCTGGTTTAACTAAGTCCATCTCTATGCCTGCTCCATCTGTCCACTCCCATGAAGCAACACGGGCACCTTACAGTTTATATCTGTTGCACTAACTATTCATACATGCTTGTGTTTTATCAAGCAGCTCTGGAAAGCCCAATTTGGTATGGGATGGTATGGAAATCTTTCAGTCCAACTTAAATCCAAGTTAGCCAGACTGGTGAACATGGTTATGAAGGTTGTAGGTCAATCTGAACACCTTGCACTACAGTCTATTTATAAGCAGTATGAGCTTAGGGGAGCCCATAGAGCTGTGGCAGATCCATCCCATGTACTTCATTCAGTGTATGAGCTCCTACCCTCTGGTAGGCACTATAGAATGCCTAAATGCAAATTAAATAGATTTAAGAACTCCTTTGTGCCAATATCTGTCACCATGTTAGACAGAGCATCCAGGTCATAGGGTTTGTGTAATAAATCTTTAATGTGATCTTTTGATTTTGAATACATATGTGTCCCAGTAATGATGGAGTTGACTATGTTGCTATGTTGCTGTCCCTGCTGTTTCTAACAGGCCTGTTCTTCTCAATGATGTATTGCTGTCATTTGATACATTTCCCAAAACATTGAAAGGCCTTCCTGAGGATGTTAGAAGAGCAAACGTAAAAGCTCTAATGTACTTGAAACATTATTGTATTACCTTAAGTCAGTCAGCTATAAAAAGTAGAAAAACCGACTTGTAGTTTTATTAAAATATTGTAGTTGTAGGTGAGGTGTAGGTGGTTTCTTCAATAATGTGCCATTTCTTTTTCCACCTCCAGAAAGTTGGACTTGGTCTTATGAATGTGATCATCATAATAATTACTGTGGTTTTCACGTGCCATTTCTCATATCCTGTTGTTCTGTCACATTCCCCGCACAAGCAATATCTTCGTGTTCGCTTTGAACCAAATCACTCTGCAAGTGCTGCTGCATTTCACACTCAAAAAACCATTTAAACAGGCACTTAACCTACAGAGCAGTACTCAGATGCTGTCTTTGTGTTTGCATCTGCCATCATTATCCTTGAACCCGGTCTCTCAGCACTTCGGAGTCATTCCAGCCTCGTCATTATCTACCCGGGATCCAGTGGCGATCTCTGTGGCGCTTGGCTCAAGCTAGACATCAAACTCATTTAGTCATCATGGCTCAGACTTTGAGCTCCGTGGATGGAAAGCGAGCTTTCAGCACGTCGTTTTGTCGAGATGTCATAGTAGATTATTAACAGAGTAAGTTAACGTGTAACTACGGGCGAGAAGTGAAGCAGCCTTCACCCGGGCCTCCTAGGAAATACCAGTGTGTGCTGTTCTGGCAACTCAATAGCTGCTGTACTATGCTCATGTTATTGAAGGACAGTGGTGATAATCAGTTTTTAGTACATAAGGGAACCTCTCCTCTCCTTTCCTCCTCCCTCACCTTCTCCTGTCCTTCCTTATAATTTCTCTTTTTATCTTCTCTCTGTGTGCCTTTGCCTCTCCGTTTTCCTCTCCTTTCCTACTCCTCCTTCTCTTCCTCTTCCTCTCCTGCGAGCGCATGATAGGCAGTTTTAGCCGGTGGGTGTCGGGCGGCCTGATTACCGTGAACTATCCACAGCTGCAGCCACCTAATGAGGAAAACACTCCCATGAGCTGGTAATTGCTGTTTAGGAAGCTGGTTGGGACGAGCGTTGTGGAGATGTTCAGATCGGCTGCGGAGCAAATCACAACCCGCTCAGCAACTCATCGACAACGCAGCATGTGTCACTCTCCTGACTTCAACTTTCTCTTTTTTCCACTTTTTTCCCCCGTGCTTCTCATTTGGTATTCTTCCCATCTGACTTGGTATGATACTGAAGCTAATTTATGAGACAATGACTCCGAGTGAGGTGCACAGGAAGAGAAAGAATTGGATAGAGAGCGGGGGAAAACAGAAACTGAGCATGAGAGACGGCATCAGAAAGAAAGGGAGCTCGTGGTGTAGATTAAAAGGGAGACGGAGCAAAGAGAAAGGTAGAGGCAATATAAGAATAAGTGAAGGAAAATATAAAGAAAAGTACAGGAAGCAAAGGAGAGAGGCAGTGAAACGTGAACGCTGGAGCAAGAAAAATGAGATCAAAGAGAATGCGATGTTCATAATGAGAAGGGAGGAGGTAGAGAAAGAGAAATAAGAGTAAACGTAGAAGATCAGGAAGGTGGAGGAAAGGAGAAGAAGACAAAATGAGCAAAAAATCTGATGGTATTGAGGAAAGAAAGTGAAGTGTTGGAGAGGCAGGCAGGGGGAACAAAGAAAACAATATTAGACATGTGTTATTACAAGTCAGGACACACAGCTTTGAGAGCTGCAAGACGAAGGTCAAGCAATAAAAAATGTTGAAACATTTTCTCCCCTCCTACCCTCCCCTCCCTTTTCCCTAGAACCCCCCAGACTGCAGTAAGGCGAGGAAGCTGGTGTGTAACATCAATAAAGGCTGCGGTTATGGCTGCCAGCTCCACCATGTTGTGTACTGCTTCATGATCGCATATGGCACCCAGCGCACTCTCATCCTGGAGTCTCACAACTGGCGCTACGCCCCCGGTGGCTGGGAGACCGTCTTCCTGCCTGTCAGTAACACCTGCACCGACCGAGTTGGGGTGACCACTGGACACTGGTCAGGTAGGTCCACACTCCACAGGTACACACACCATCGAGGCCGTGGTCGGACCGTGCTGTGATCGGTCACCTGCTACACCAGCAGCTTTTTCAGTTGAGCTCTCCTTGTTTGATAGTAAGTTCTCAACTAAATATGGAACAAGTTCACCTGGAGTAGAGAAGAAACTGAGTAGTTCCTACTGTTCCAGAGTTCCTGACACGTGTTTGCACTGCGTTTTGAGCACAGCAAAGATTATGGAAATTAGAGCAAGTGATGTCTACACTGCGACAGCCGCCTTATTCCCATAACACAAACACGTAGTCTTTTATCTAATATTGCCAACATCATGCTCCTAATATGCTGGTTGGTGTCCCAGAATAGACTCCAATGTCTTGTACTGCTTCCTGCTGCGTCTCTTGAAGCCACTTTAATTATTGACAACTTTGTGGGGGGGTTTCAATCCTGGCTCAGTTTCTTTCTTTGGCAACACTTTGCAATAAGGAATTCAGAATTCAATAAACTTAGATTGCACAAAAAACAGCTAAACATGAGCATCTTTCCTTGTTCTTTCACTGCTCCATCCAACAATTTCTGGACGATCGAGTAGTTGTGTATTACTCATAGGCTAGAGCTAGCTGAGGTCCGCTTGTGTAATGTTAGCCGTCTAAGTCATGGTAATAGTTTGGAACTAAGCCTCTAAAATATCTAACAAGGAAAGACTGTGTGAGACAAAAGTGAAATCTTGCAACACTCTTCTTTGATAATAACGATTGTTAACTGTATTTTTTCATCACCCCAGCACAAGTAGTTGGCATGAATGTACACACACCTTAATGACTTAATGAGTGATTGCGCTGCACATAATTTTTTGTAGTCTGTATTCTATACTGACTTTTCTCTTTTTTACCTTTAAATCAGGTAATTAAAAAAAAATCCAAAAACAAGAAAATAACTGAAAAATAATCAGCCCTGAATATGTAGTTTTCTGTCCTAAGTCAAATATCTTTGACCTGAAAATCTCTAAGTCCTATATTTCATATTTTTGGAAAATCCTACCTATCCATTTCCAAATGAAAATAAAATATTTTAGCTTTTACTTCATGAGATTGTCCCCGTCTCTCTCCTTCTCTGTCACTTTCTCTGTGCTTTTTTTTTTTTTTTTATTGTTGTTGTCATCACTACACCCTCTCAGCTCTTCATTTTTCTCCTATCGCTCCATTTGACTTGTGCTCTCCTGGGCTCTCCCTTCTTATCTACTGCTCTCCCAGTGCCTTCCGTCTCTTATTTTTCTGCCTTTCATGTGCCCTTTTCACTATCTTATGTCTTTCTGTGGTGTCTGTCTTCCTAATGGCCTCCTATAGATTGATGTATACCATCTGGATGCTTGCTGCCAACAGCCAACTGCAGTAGAAACGCCTTTTAGCATTTTTAATTCTTATCGCTATAATTTGCAGAGGCTGGATTTTGTCGACCATCAAACTAGTCTAAGCGTAGCTAATGTAAGACTGTTGGGTACTCGATTGTGCCTACAGTCGTGCACGTTTTCCAAACAATTCAGGCAGCAAACATCCCTCAAGGCATTGCACCACCAAAGGGCCCTAAGTCCTTTGAATTTATATGTGGATATACTATAAATATCTCTGAATTTTAAGTAGAATGCATGCTCACACAATTGAAACGATTTTGTCACGAAACTCGTGTTGCATTCAGCTCTGCCGATACTAGACCCTAAATATATGTGTCATTATTATTCCAGCCTAGGGTGTTTGTAGTTAATGTTTTCTATCAATTCTGTGGCTACTGCATGGACACTTGAATTCATTTTGACCCACGTTCGCCTCCAGTGAAATGAGTCTATAATTCTAAACAGGTTTTGCACATTGTATGGACGGCACAAAGCTCAATTGTATATTGTAACTATGCCATTTTTTTCCCCAATCACCCTTATCATCCCGTTTCTTACACTAGTTCTTTGTCGTCATCTTCGTATACAAAATCTGCATAAACAGAAAAATCTTAGTTGAACGTTTCGTCTCACAGCAGCAACCCAGGGTGCACAACATTTACATTGTTGTTCCTGCACTCCGTGGCTTCCTTTGAGTTTCCACCATTTGAATCATGGGACTTGTCATTGCAGTTTTTCCTTTTAACAAAACCTCTCTACCCAGCCCATGACATATAATATGTAGACTTTGTAAATAAAGCAAACAGTCGATAAATGGAGCATTTATCATTTACATTGTGCTTCCTGCACTCCGTGGCTGCCTTTGAGTTCCCACCATTTGAATCATGGGACTTGTCATAGCAGTTTTTCCATTAAACAAAACCTGTATACCCTGCCCATGGCATATACTATGCTGACTTTGTAAAATAAATAAAGCAAACAGTCGATAAATGGAACACAAACCTTTAATTGAAGGAAAACAGGATTTTGTAGAACAGCATGCATTCCTTTCTGCTACCTTTGATAACTTACAGTAGCTGATGTTACTATGACCAGAACTCCCTCTTTACTCCCCGGAACTGGAGCTCATTATGTACAGACTGCAACAAACATACACACATACACATATGCACACATACACACCATGCAGGCTTACATTTGCACAAATCAGGATCAGATGCAGGCCAGAATCTGTGTAGAGCAACAAGAGCAAAAGGAAAAGTTTGGCATTTTTACTGCGCTTCTCAAAACAATGGAAGTGCTAAACGTTTCACTCACCAAGGTCTTCATCATAGCTCTAACATGGATCAAGGCATAGTTATTGGTTGTAGAGTATTACTTACTTAAGATGAAAACACTTTGTCCCATGTTGTACTGAAGCTTTATCCTTTTGAATAAATACATTAGACTACAGGCCCTTATACTTACAGAATGTGGGTTGAGAGCAGTAAATCATCCTTAGATGTATTATTCTGAACAGTAGTATTATTATTTTTTCATCCTGCGTCCTGTTGTTGATATGGGACATGGTTTTGATAGTTGAAGGAACGTACCTATGACATTCAGCCTCACCCTACTACTATGTGTATTAATTCAACTTCCTGTTGATTGTTTACCTTAAAATGTTCAACATTAGCTGAGAGAGAGTCCAAAGTATAGGTGGACAGCTTGTGTATGTGTGACAGAAAATGTCTGCCAGGTTAGGGGACAAGTCTAAGGTGAAGCTGATTTATTTCTCCAAATGGGAAATGGTGAGAAAAAAAATCACCTCAAAATAGGAATTGCATACAATTGCCCAATCTAGAATTTCATGCCATTACTGAGAGCCTGTCTGAGGAGAAAATGAAATGGTTTGCCAGAAGAGATTGTATGTGGCTCACCTAGTACAGTGCATGTCGCATACAGCAGCGGTGCAGGTTCGATTCCAACCTGTGCTCTTGGCTGCATGTCATCCCCTCTCCATCCTGCCTATCTCTCTACTGTAACTATCATAATAAAGCCGAAATACCAAAAAATGATCAAGAAATTGATTGTATGTTAATATTACAAAGGGACACTGACAGATTTGTAGCGTCACGTAACAAGAAGATTGGTGAAGGTTGCTCTCTGTTTATGTAGTTCAGTGTGCTGCATGTTAATGATATGGCATCTCTAAGGCCTCCTACAGTAACATACTAAATTCAGTTCACATATAGGAGGAACGGTTGTCAAGCCTCTGGTGGAACAATGCTCTGTTGATCAAAGAACTAATGTACCAAAGAGTTGATGTATTCCTTTGAGGTCGTCCTGAGTATGTATGAGAATAAGTATGAGAATGGGAGTCGCAATGTGACGTGCCCTGCCATGTAAATTCTCACATAAGTGTTTTGGAAATTCATAAACTCAGCCTCAAATGTATAACTGCCGGAGAGAGTCCACATTTTACATCTGGATTGTGTCACTTTGGGTTCTCCGGTTCACAGCTGTGTTAATCTTGTCAAATATTTATTGGGCGCACTGCAGATCATAAGCATAAAATATACTGTTCCTGTTTCATCACAGGACTCTGTGCTTTCAGTCGTGAAGCATAAATGTATGCACAGGCTTTGCGGTTGAGATGAAAATTTCGAACAGCTTTATGATCTTATTAGGAAGCGGTGGCAGTGAAGACGTACTGCTTATCTGTACGTTTGTGCCAAGGAGTGCAGGCCTCGAAAATATGCCCATTCCCCCATATGTGCATCTTGCCAGTGCAGTTATATAAGAAAAGACAGGCCAGGGAATATTTTTTCTGTTCAATATTTAATGCTTCTACCAATTTATATTCACTTCAGGCTCTGGCAAACACACACGTGGACACGCACATATGCCTGAGCCCCTGAGTTGGTCCTTATTGTTAATGTGGGGTTTTTTGTCACCTTTCTTTTAAAGGCTGTTTTATGAGTTATAATATCGTTTATTTGTGTTTTGTGAGTTTTTTCTTGGTGTAGTTGGCCTGCCTATGATAGTTACACAAGCCACTTAACTCAGAACACAGGGCTCAAACTTGTTTTTTACAGACACACACAAATACGCACACACACATTTTTCTCCTTGGATTTTAAAACTGAAAGAGAGTGAAGGTTGTGTCTGCCAGGCATGCCCCTTCTGGTGAGATGAGATTAGCTCAGGTTTTGTGTGTGTGCGAGTGCGAGTGTGTGAGAAAGAGATTGCTGAGAGTGTGTGTGTGTGGTGGTGGGGGTCGTTATCATTTGCTGTCACCATTATAACCTTGTGCATTTGCATTTCTCTGGGGTGGATGTGACTCTGTGGTTACATGCTTGTGTCTATGCCCTGCACCCGTGGGTGTGTACATGCATGCATGTATGTGCGTGTTTGTACGAGCTAACGTCCTTGCCAATGTCCAGAGAGGCTGACCTTCATAATCGGACCTGCCAGGAAGGTCTCTGCCTCCTGGGCCCAATGCCAGGACCCCAAACCCCTAAACCAAATCCGTAGCCTTGTCCCCGCCCCTTGGCCCTCAACAAGGTATAAAAGAGCTTACCTCGGCCTTTAAGGAAGGACAGACCAGCTGTCAGTCATGAGGGAGAAAAACAATAGATATAAATACATTTTATAATAGCGCTGGCCTCATAATCGTGATGGTTTTCTGGGCAATATATTAAAACCAGCAGATTGTCGATCATACTTTGAGAACATGTCTGTTTGTAACAGTATCCTATACTGCTTAAACTTAAACTGCTTAAACTTAATCCTAAATGATTTGATTGATTTAAAGACAAACCAGCAGTGAATTTGAGTTGAAAAATACCGCTCTGCTGTCAGCACTGGTATTAATGTTTAAATCTTACATTAAGTATCTTATTCAATACCTGGACCTCTCTTTCCCACTTAGGTGAAGCCCATGACAAGGATGTCCAAGTTGTGGAGTTGCCCATAGTGGACAGTCTTCACCCCCGGCCCCCATACCTGCCGCTGGCAATACCCGAGGACCTGGCCCCGCGCCTGCATCGATTGCACGGTGACCCCTCTGTCTGGTGGGTGTCGCAGTTCGTCAAATACCTAGTACGCCCCCAGGCATGGCTGGAGAAAGAGATCCAGCAGACCACAGCCAAGCTGGGCTTCAAACACCCCATCATAGGGTAAGGACACTCAACACTCGCTTTCTGGCTTCCTTATTCTGTCACTATAGTAACCTGTATCACAAAGACTTGATTTCGGTGGCATTTTTCTATGATAAAATGCTTGGCAATCAAAATAACAAAAGCAATTTAAAAAAAGGGGATACAGACGTAAATGAAGACAACCTAATCAGAGACAGCCATAAGAGAAGCTGCTGAGTACAGATAATGTGAGGTTAATACAAAAACATTTTATGTTTTTCCATCTTTATCTGTTGTTATTTTCTTGATAACGTGCAAGTGGGGATTCTTCTTGTTTTTGGTGCAGATGTCCCTGTCTCCAGTGTCATTTGGCAAAGCCAATTCAAATCCTTAAAAATGCAAGATATTTTCCAACCAACTGCTGATTTGGTATTTTTTTTCTTCCAGCTTTTATTGTTTGTTTCCAGTACGATGAGCTCATTAATGCATTCGGAATATCTCAAATACTCTCCTTCTGTCCTCAATAATATATATTCTATCCACTGGATATCCTGCAGTATTTGTTCAAAGCAACTAGTCACTCATAAAGATGTCACCATGTCAGGCATCTTGACTTCTGACAGTTCAGCATTTATCCTCTTGAGAATCATTGACACCTTGGGCCAGGCTCCTGCATGGGCCACATGGGACTCATCTTAGGAAAATTCTAATTAAAAGTTGCTATAGTGACACCTGTGTCTCTATAACAACTATAACAAAGTTATTTGTTATATATACCACTGCTGCATACTGTATCTTTAATAGTGTGTGTCAATCGAAAGCCTTTCCACACTGCGGGATTATGTGACTTTGAAGCTTCCATATAACCCAGCATGTTAATGTGGTGCAGAGGAGATGATGCCCATCAATCCAAATATGCTGTAATGAGGTCTGATGCTGATTTTTGATATCATCTCAGCATGGATTTAGGCTATTTAGTGTTGTGGTATCTCCAGAGATTCTGCACTGAAAATGGCGAGGGACTTCTTTCGCTTTAGTACAACATAATTGGAAAGTATAGGATAAGGAGCTTGATTCCCAGGAGAGTAGCCCCTTTTGAGGACGCATGCACTTCCAGTAGATTCCCACAATCTTTCTGTTTCAGGACAGTGCAGGTAGTGCTCCAGTAAGCAGTTTAGTACAGCTCATTGATTACGATTGAATTTGATTCATTTTTGGTTTTGGTTCAAAAAGCAGAGATGATTCATTATTTGATGCCATAATTACTTAAAAAAGGTATAAAAATCAACCAAGCTGGTGATTAAAGACATTTTAAGCTGACCCTAAGACACTTTAAAGAATAAAAGCCTTAAACAAGAACAGTTCATTTCATCATGTTTAACTCTGCTGCATTCAGAGTCTGGAAACATTTCCAAAATCCTAATTGAGCCATTACTAACCAGTGTTTTAAGGATATAAATAGATTGTCAACCCACATATTTTCACACCTGTACTCTCTTAGTGAGCCATCCGTCACGGGGAAGTTTATGAAACTGGTTTGCAGATACTTTGCAGAAATTGTCTAAAGTTTGCGTAAGGCACCGCGCTGTCCCATGAGGTAGATTCCCCCCGTCTTATAAAGGAAGTTCTTTATAATAAACGCCAAGAGTCGCTTGCTAAGACTTTGTGAAGTCAGCCTAGTTTAGTTCTTTCACTCCCTTCTTCCATATGTTCATATTCAGTGTGCCAGCTTTTCGCCCTTCATAATTCCTCTTTTCCTCACCCAGCACCCGTTGTCTTCGCCCCTCACTTAAGCTGTCCTGTTCCGCTTAGTTCTCACTCCCTGTTGCTATGCTCTCTCTCTCTCCGTCTCTCGCTCTATTTTCTCTTCTCAGATGCTCTTCACTTTGGTTGTTACCTCTCTGCCTTTCATCACCCGCGCAGCTGCCATCGTGTTCTCCCAGCCCTCTTTGACTCAACCCCCTTTTTTCGTCTTTTTCTGTGACTCATCCCAACTTTTTCAATCTCCCCGTCCTCTCACATCCTCTCATTTGTGATCGCTCTGTCTTCGTGTGCTCGTCTTACGGCACTGCTTTTTTTTTTCTTTTCTTTTTTTTCGCTCCATTTTTTATTTCACACTCAACTCACACATGCATACCAAGAGTTCTCTTGCTCTCATATTCTCCACACATCTCTGTCACTGTTCTTTGTATTTCCTGTTCCAGCCCACCTCTGCTCATCACACTCACACACCACCGCCTTTTCCCACTATCGCTGGGGAAGCAGTGAAATGAAATGCTGGGTAGAACAAAGCTTTTATCCCTTTCTCTTTTTCATCCTTTCCCTCCTCAGCTTTTGATACATTCACTCCACTCAGCATTGATGTTGCAACAGAGTGCCTGTGTACTTCTCTCTATACTGCAGGGCAAGGTGGTGCGTGCGTGCGTGTGTGTGTGCTTGTGTGGACTGGAAGGTGAGGAGGGCCTGAACAGCAGTCGTAAAAGTGGGTGGAATATGAAAGTGTGATGTTGAAAGAGATCTGTGGTGTACTTGCGACAAAGGTGAGAGGGCAGCAGCAATGGGAGATGTAAGTATGAAGTGGGATAGAGAGCCTCGTCCCGTGTGCACCCCATCAGCAGACCCCTGTACTGTCTGGGAACACAACTCTCTACAATTCTGTTTCAAATGAAGTAAGCTATCAGCACAGCTCCTTTCTTATCACCACTCGTAGCTGCTGATCACCGGCACGGTCAGGGAGAAAAAGAAGGCGTAATTGTGTCGTTGCTCCAACAGCTGACAATACATTAGTGCTGTTGCCGTGGGAATGTGGCTACAAACAGTCCAGTGTTCCCTCTCATAACGAGCTTGATTTTTATTGACCAACACTTCCAAAGATGAGTGGCGTCATTGTTCTGCTATCTGCTGCTTTGTATGGACTGCGGCAGTGTAGTGATTTGTGGTTACACTGTGTATGTTGTATATGGAAATCTACCGTGTCATGATGTAATTTGAGCCCGTAGGATAAAGTTCCAGGGCCAGGATAATTAGACCATTTGACTTAAAACAAATATGTACGACCTACGTACATCTTAGCTCATTTACAACAAAAAGAATTACAAAATGTTTCATACTTGTGAGTATTTGAGCAATACTTCTACAACTAGTGCTACTAAAAAGACTTTATTATTTTATTTATTTTATTTTATTATTGATTTAGTTTTGAATTATCATTAAAGAACAAGAAAATGTTTTTGGTTTTTTTTACCCTCACTGGTATTCGTCTGCATTTTTCACATACTTGGGGAGATATCGTGAAATACAAATATTAAACATCTTAACAGCGGAGCGGCTGCTGCTACAGGTCTTTGCCATATGGTTTGACATGTGGCCGCCCGGACAGCTTATGGAGCCTCTTCTTACCGCTGACTCAACGGTTACCATCATGTCTACTTCAGGGTTACCATCATTAGATGAATTTTATCTGCACCAACTTCATTTTCGGTCGAGTTGACAGTTTTCAACACCACGGTCTAACAGAATTGCTTCCACTTTTTGGTAGTGAAGGACTTTTTCTGTCCTCTTCATTTTAGTCCTTTGCTGTCTGCCTATTGAATTATCGGCCAATTTTTCAAAGGAAAGTGTAAATCGATAGTCATGACCGGAGCCTGAAAATGCACAGCCAGCAAATGTCAATGTTGGAATTTGAAACCATCCACTTTTCAACCCTGTTATATTAATTAACAAATTCATCCATTCTCATCGAGTAATTAAAAAGATTCTCAGATAATTCATAAAAGTTAATTACATTATAATCAGTTACAAGGGATGACGCAGTTTTTGCCCACTTTTTTGAGTTTTAAGGGGCAAAAACGTAGATGTTTTCCTCTTCTCATGCCTTCTTCTAATGCCAGGGAGTATACGGTTGTGACAGGTTAACAATTCAAAGCATCTTTAAGACGATACCGTTTTGTATTCCAGGGGGAAGCGACAGCTTCGGAGAAGGCCCTGTCTCCCCCGTTTTCTGTGCTCGCACTGTTCACTTTCCAAGTCATTAAATCGCTCCGCAATTCACTGTACATGACAGTGTTGTCTTGCAAAGTCACGCAACATGACTGACTAGCAACGCGGGGACACCAACTACATAATCTCACCTCGGGAGAACTCCCAGACGAGTAAGTCATGTCTCAGTTAAGTTTTAGCATGTGAGACTTGACACATTGTGGAGTTGCTACAGCTTCGTATATTATCACGTTCATCTCCTGAGCATCTGCGCTACCTCAGCAAGCCTCACATTTATTCAGGGAGTGGAAAATCTGGCATGAGGCGCAATTAACAAGCATCACTGAATGATTCTTCCAGACTGTTTTGTCTATTGGCAAATTCCAATTTTCCATTTTCAAAACAAGATGGCCGTGTCCACGGAAAGCACAACAGATGCTGCACAGAAAACCAAAAGAAAAGAAAGACGCACGTGGACCTACAAATGGCTGTGGCCTCAATAGGCAATCGGGTCAATAATAGCAACAACAGGCTCGCTACAGTGATTGATGGACGTCCAACTGCAGTCATTTTGAAAACAGCTGACACACAAACGTAGACATTCCAATCATTACAAAAAAAATAGGCTAATGTCAACCAAAACGTCTGATTCGTCAGATATACGTCCAATTGCCTGATCATTCCATTTGAGATTGTTTGCACACTAAATTGAGTGTCTCAGCCGTCCTCCCACCACAAGACAAACAGCCAATAGTTTGGTCTGACTTCTGACTCGAACGGTGACTGGAAAATCTCGGCTATAATTGGGGCAAAATTGTGTCAGCCCAGGCTAAACAGACTAATATACCTATTAGGTGTATTTCTGTAATAACAGTACTTTTGTATATTTTACAGTATGCTCCTGTAATCTCCTGTATCCTGATACTCTTTAATATCCAAATTTGAAGGTTATTTGCCAAAACTTTAAATATTAAAATACATATCAGCCAGTTTTCCAATTATTTGCTTCATTTTTTTGATATTAGTATCAGCCTCCAAAGCTCTAACTGTGATAAAGTATATAAACAGTACAGTAGTATGATGTGAGCTATGTTTGCCAAAACGCTAATGTCGTCCAGCAAACCAAATGCGTCAGTGTTGTATTCTTTAGCTGTTGAACAAACACATAATTTATTTGCTCTCCATGTTTTCGTCCTAATCAGCCTGAATCAGCACTAGTTATGCGCATTGTGGGTGTGTGTGATGCATTTAATGCATTCCTTTATGCCCACCACGAGAATCGCTCTGCCTCTCCAGTACTGTCTGCATAGAGAAAATAGAATTGAATTATTGTGATGCTGGAGTGGGAGCGAGCTGGCGGCCGAAAGGAGCGAAGCAATGCCTCTCCGTGGCCGCTGCCTCTGCTCTGACTGACAGAGAAAGGAGCAAAACAAAGAGAGTTCACAGGAACAAAAACAGCAGACATAAAAGAAGCAAAGGAGCAGGATAGAGAGACCCTGACAAAGGCAAGGCCTGGTGTCAGGACCTCTGTCCGATCAGAGAATGAAAAACACCCCCTCCGTGCCACTTATACTCCATTCTCAGGGTTGTATTTTCCTCATAAACAAAGGTCTTGTTTGTTTGACGAGCATCCCAAAACTCACTAATTGATCTTTGGCCAACAGTATTAATTAGGTGCAGCCTGTTTGTTCGCACAGCGTCTCTTTCTCTCGTTCTCGCTCTGAACTCGTGCCTCCTCTCTATTCTCGGCGGCACCTTATTCTCATTCTCAATTCTCGGAGGCAGAGGTAGCCTCTGGTAGGGTTAGGGGAGCAGTTTGAATCCCAGGACCAACTGGGGAAAAGTGAAAGAACAAAGAGAATGAATAATATTCCTCATTACACACAAAAAATTCCATCACAAGCATTTGACCCCAGCTGCTCCCCCGGAGCTCCTCCGTGGCAGTTAAAGGCTTTACTGGTTTTCCTGGGCAGCTCCCAGATGGCTAATGAGGAACCACACTCAGTAGCCAAACACAGTAAGGAAAGCAAAGAGGTCGTTTAAATATGGCGAAGAAAAAGTAAAAGCTATGCCCATTATTCAGCCAACGATAATGATGAAGGAGTGCAGACACGTGTGAGAATCTGTCCAGTCCAGCAGCTTTGTCTTCGCCATCAACAGTGCTTCCTCCATTTTTTTATTTTCACGACCTGGCATATCCGTTGTTTCTTCCATGAGTGACATTTTACACGGCGTGTAACTTGGACCCAACGCATGTAGCATTTTGCTAAGACCTGAGAGAAGGCTGAGCGTTAAAATCCTTCTGTCCATCCATGAAGGTGTTAACAGCTAATAGCCACGCTCAGGTGCACCTTACACACTTTTTACAGGTGACTTTCAAGACAGAACCCCTATGGATCAAAAGAAAGAATGTCTATTATTCGATTTTCATTTGATTTGTTGTCATCATTAATGAGCCATATTCACACTTGTCCGTATGTGTTCAGATCTTAGTTGTCAGATAATGAACAGCTAAGTCCCACTCATAATAAATAGTAATCCGACTGCAATCATTATAAGATAGTATTACTGAGGTGGAACATGAAGCGAGAGGTGTGAACCTGAGTTAGGTGGTTGTTCATCCAAAGATGGTCGTGAAACAGATAAGCACTTCACGTGAAGACACCTAATCTGGCATTAATAATATTCCATAATCAGGGTCATGGCGCCTTGTCTTACTTCGTCACGTCGCCGAGACAATTAACTGATGAGAGCAGGTGATCAGACGCACATATTAAAGAGGCCGCTGAGTGTGTGTGTGTGAAGCTTGAAAATGTAGAAAATGTTTCAGTCCCATTTTGACATTTAATTTCTTCCTTGGGGCCAGACATCACCATGCAGTTGTAGCTTGACTGATGCTTCTGTTTCATGAAAGGAAACGATTCCTCTCAATGTTTTTTCTTTTTCTTTTTCAACCTTTTCTTCCTCTCTGATGAGCGTAGCCAGTGACAGCACTCTCTCTTTGTCTTCACTTACCAAAAAGGATGACAGGCACGCCGCAAAAATGCTCTGGTGTTGGATAATTCTCTTTGTGCCCAACTTTCTCTCCTTAATTCTCCTCTGTTTGTCACCGTTTTGCCTTTCCCTTTCTGTCCTATTACTCTTCATTCTTCCGGCAGCGGGAAGAATAACAAAATATGCCACTTAAGTACAAAGTATTTTACATGCTGACTTTTCCTCAGCAGAAATGTACAGTAATTACTGCTGTAAACAAAAATATAATTTAATGATCTTTTTTTTCCTCCCCTGGAAAATAAGAAGAAAAAGAGATCTGGAGCCCAAACTGACTTCAAAGTACATCAGCACACACACAAAGACGCTTCTCCGTTGCTGTTAGGGAAGTATTTTGTCACTTTAGCTGCTGATCTGTTGCCGTTTGTTTCCGGTTGTAGAGTCCACGTGAGGAGGACAGACAAAGTGGGGACGGAGGCGGCCTTCCACACCATAGAGGAGTACATGCTGCACGTGGAGGAGCAGTTCCAGCATCTGGCTCGACGCATGCACATTGACAAAAAACGGGTCTACCTGGCCACCGATGACCCCTCCTTGCTGCAGGAAGCCAAGACCAAGTCAGTACACGGGTCATGCGAAAATGTGTTGATGTGTCCGATGAGTGTGTGAACGGTCCTCTGTATCTAAACATAGTTTGTACAGCTTAAGAGTCCATTTTGATGTCTCTCGACTCTACTCGTCTATTCTGAACCTTTCAGGTATCCAGACTATGAGTTCATCAGCGATAACTCCATTTCATGGTCAGCGGGCCTTCACAACCGCTACACTGAGAACTCGCTGAGAGGGGTCATCCTGGACATCCATTTCCTTTCCCAGACCGACTTCCTGGTCTGCACTTTCTCCTCACAGGTGAGTCCACGTTAAAGAATACCGAGCGAAGGCTGGCAGGCGTTTCATTTTCCAGTGAAGTCCACCTAGTTGTGGAGTCAACGTGGAGATTTGACCAGAAATTCTGATGTGCATTTCCTGGTACACAAGAAGTAAAGGATACAATAGAAATAGACCCATAATGGGGAACAAAGCCACAAAAAGGTTAGGGGTAGGGGTAGATGGGAGGATCGGTAAATGTAGTATGTTGAGCTTCATCTTGATCATCATTTTTAATACAAACGCTGCGCTTTTTCAGAATTTCACCCACATCGCAAAGCATAAAATCAGCTAACTCAGTCACCCAGGCTTTGACATTAAAGTGTAGTCTTTCATCCAGTATTTTAATCATCTCAACTTATCAAGTAGAATTTTATGGCTCGTTATATTCCAGAGTGGTTAGGCTCCCGCCAACCCTAAAAATAATGTGCTGACCGGTGTGATTCCTGTACACACTGTTTTTTTTTGTTGTTGCACTGAAAGGAGTGAGTCCTGTGTGTGCTCTCACTCATGCGCCAATTTGTCAATAGGTGTTTGACGTTGCAGCTTTGTAAAAATTAACAAGTACCCAGAACACGGAAACCAGACAATACAAACTAGCCACTCTCCTTTTTGGAGGAAATTCCTCAGCTTGAGCCGGCAGGCTGCTGTAAGACATGGCCAGGCCCCTTACATGGACTGTACCACAGTATGCAGGATTCCTTTGGGTCATAATGATTATTGCGCTCATCGTTTTTGTCTTGTTTCTTCTTTTTCCACTGTTTTGCATTATAATTAGTGTATTGTATGAGTAATTTCAGTTAAACATCGGAACCTTTTCTTTCATTTTTTACAAAAACAAAGAAATGGTGGCTGTCCGCCCGGAAACTCTTGCTTCTGACCCATCACCGGGCGATGATTGACCCCGACCTCCTTGAGAATTCCCACATTGTTTTTTTCCCATCCTTGGTCTAACAGCAAGGATGATTGGTCAACCCCGATCACATGTCTGCATAGTAATTGTAATAATTTGTTGTAATTTTCAGGCTACACAACTATTAGGGCGGTACGATGGCGTGGTGGTTAGCACTGTTGCGACCTCGGTTGACCTCTGCTCTTTTCTGTGTGGAGTTTACATGTTCTCTCCCCGTGTCTGCGTGGGTTTCCTCCGGGTGCTCCGGTTTCCCCCACCCACTAAAACATGTACGCTGGGCTAATCACTCCTGCCATTGCCCTTGATCAAGGCAAGGTGGAAGATCTGGAGTCGGTCCCCCGGGCGCTGTTGTGTGTGTGTGTGTGTGTGTGTGTGCGCGTTTGCATGTGCATGTGTGGGCTGCCCACTGTTCTTCATTGAGGATGGGTTAAGAAGAGAATTAATTTCCCTACGGAGAACAATAAAGTATCCTTCTTCTCTTCTTCTTCTATTACCCCAAAAATGTCATAACTGTTAGTACTCGTAGTTTTTGGGCGGAAAAATATTTTGGGGGCAAAGTGGTTCCCAGTAGCTGCAGTGATCTATTTAATCTGTAGTGTAGCACTGTATCAATGCTCACAAAATTGTTTTGACTCTGGTTCTGGTTCTGTCTTAGGTTTGCCGTGTGGCTTATGAAATCATGCAGACACTGCACCCGGATGCCTCCTCCTTCTTCTACTCTCTGGATGACATTTACTACTTTGGAGGCCAAAACGCCCACAACCAGATTGCCATCTACCCCCACCAGCCACGCAACAGCGAGGACATTCCCCTGGATCCCGGAGACGTGATCGGAGTGGCCGGCAACCACTGGGACGGATACTCTAAAGGCATTAACCGCAAACTGGGCCGCACAGGCCTCTACCCCTCCTACAAGGTCAAAGAGAAAATTGAGACCGTGAAGTATCCGACATACCCAGAGGCAGACAAACTGCTCAACTCTCAAAATAAGTAAAGAAAAACAAAATGAAGAAATGAAAGAATGAGAAGTGAGGCGGAAGACACAGACTCCGATCCAGGGTAGGAGGCTGCTTTTTGTATAGAGGAGCGAGGCGTACTAAGCTGCAAAGAAAAGAGAAAGGGCCTGTACCCAGAGGTGATAGGAATGAGAATGCACTCTGTGTTTGTGTGTGCGTGCGTGCGTGCGTGAGTGCGTGTGTGCGCGAGTGTGAGTGTGTGTGGGCGCACTTGTGTAAATGCCTGTGCATATGTCAGGTCATGGAAGACTTGCACCCTACCACTACCCCCAGCCTGACGCACTAACGTCAGGAATGTAGAGATGTAGACACGAACATTGATTTTAAATAAAGCAAGAAAACAATTAAATCTACACAGCAGACCGAGCTCGCAGACTGGAGACTGGAGCCTTGAATCAATGACTGGACAAAAAAAGACAAACTGGAAAAAAAGTGTTTTGATTTTAATTTAATTATTTTCGGTGACTCCTAATTTTGCCTTTCTTCCTGTCGTTTTCTGTTCTCTGAATGTACTGTATCCTCTT